>CM053028.1:167698865-167949540 GCA_028564925.1 Lithobates sylvaticus
CTATATTTTCTTCCCAGAAGCACCCATAGGACTTCTAGTGTGTTAGTGGCATCACACAGAGCTCCTATATTTTCTTCCCAGAAGCACCCACAGGACTTCTAGTGTGTTAGTGGCATCATACAGAGCTCCTATATTTTCTTCCCAGAAACACCCATAGGACTTCTAGTGTGTTAGTGGCATCACACAGAGCTCCTATATTTTCTCCCAGAAGCACCCATAGGACTTCAATTGTGTGTTAGTGGCATCACACAGAGCTCCTATATTTTCTTCCAGAAGCACCCATAGGACTTCTAGTGTGTTAGTGGCATCACACAGAGCTCCTATATTTTCTTCTCAGCAGCACCCACAGGACTTCTAGTGAGTTAGTGGCATCACACAGAGCTCCTATATTTTCTTCCCAGAAGCACCCATAGGACTTCAATTGTGTGTTAGTGGCATCACACAGAGATCCTATATTTTCTTCCCAAAAGCACCCATAGGACTTCTAGTGTGTTAGTGGCATCACACAGAGCTCCTATATTTTCTTCTCAGCAGCACCCACAGGACTTCTAGTGTGTTAGTGGCATCATACAGAGCTCCTATATTTTCTTCCCAGAAGCACCCATAGGACTTCTAGTATGTTAGTGGCATCACACAGAGCTCCTATATTTTCTTCTCAGCAGCACCCACAGGACTTCTAGTGTGTTAGTGGCATCACACAGAGCTCCTATATTTTCTTCCCAGAAGCACCCATAGGACTTCTAGTGTGTTAGTGGCATCACACAGAGCTCCTATATTTTCTTCTCAGCAGCACCCACAGGACTTCTAGTGTGTTAGTGGCATCACACAGAGCTCCTATATTTTCTTCGCAGAAGCACCCATAGGACTTCTAGTGTGTTAGTGGCATCACACAGAGCTCCTATATTTTCTTCTCAGCAGCACCCATAGGACTTCTAGTGTGTTAGTGGCAGCAACCAGAGATCCTATATTTTCTTGTCAGCAGCACACATAGTACCTATAGTGTGTTAGTGTCAGCACCCATAGGACCTACAGCGTGTTGTGAGCACACATAGGAGCTCTATTTTTTATACTATAAACACTACCGACTACAATGGCTGGAAGACCGCCAAGGAGAGGCAGAGCGTGCAGAGGCAAGAACACAGGGCAGGCAGGCTCTGTTTCTAGAGACAACAGTGCTGGCCGTGGACGTGGTCGTGCATCGTCATCAGCACGTGGCCATGGGACACGCTTGTCTTTGTTTTCGGCAGCTGGACATGTGGAGCCGCATCATGCTGAAGGCTTGGTAGAATGGATGACCAAGCCCTCCTCATCCTCCTCATCCTCTCTCACCCAGGCTCAGGGTACTGGCAGAGCAGCTGCCAACGCGTACTCAATGGCATCATCAGCCACCCCTTCCCTAGACCCACCATGTCCTCCTGAGGAGTCCCCCGAACTCTTTGAGCACAGTGTTGGGTACATGCTCCAGGAGGATGCCCAACGATTCGAAGGCTCGGATGATGATACCCAGCTTGAGGAAGTCAGTAGTGTGCGCGCAGAGAGAGGGGATGCTGAAGGACAGCAATCTGGCAGTACTGTTCCACCAGCTGCAGCTTACTGCCAGGTTTGCTCTAGTGGTGAAGAGGGAGGGGATGATGAGGTCACTGACTCCACGTGGGTGCCTGAAGGGAGAGAGGATGAGGAGGAGGACGAGACGTCACATGTCCAACGAGGCAGGATGCCCCCTGGAGGCCAGCTAGAGGCCAGCACAGCAACTGTACCACACCGCAGAGCTCCGCCTGTGCAGAAAAGTTCTTTGGTGTGGGCCTTTTTTGAGACGAGTGCATCAGATCGCACCACTGCTATTTGCAATATTTGTCTCAAGCGTATCTCGCGTGGCCAAAACATCAGCCACTTGGGCACCACAAGCATGAGCAGACATATGTCGACCTGCCATGCAGCTCGTTGGCAAGCACACATAAAAGACCCACACCAAAGAACAAAGCAGACCTCTCCTTGCTCCTCATCAGCTGGGATCTCCATCCCCACTACATCTTCAGTCCTCTCTGAAAGCTTCTCTGAGAGGACTGAAGGTGTAGAATTAGGTGTGTCACAACCAAGTACTTGCAGTACACCGACGTCCGATTGTAGCAGGCAAATTTCCCTGCCCCAGCTGCTGGACCGTCAAAAGAAGTACACTCCCAGCCATCCACATGCCCAGCGGTTGAATGCTAGCTTGGCTAAATTGCTAGCACTTCAACTGCTGCCTTTTCAGTTGGTAGACTCGGCCCCCTTCCGTGAGTTTGTTCAATGTGCGGTTCCTCAGTGGCAGGTTCCCAAACGCCACTTTTTCTCACGGAAGGCGATTTCGTCTCTCTACCGACATGTGGAAGGCAATGTCCATGCCTCGCTGGACAGGGCGGTCAGCGGTAAGGTGCATATTACCGCTTACCAGCAGGCATGGACAGGGACGTTATCTTTCTTTCACGGCCCATTGGGTCACTCTATTGGCAGCTGGGAGGGATGCAGGACAAGGTGCAGTAGTGTTGGAGGTTGTTCCGCCACCACGCCTCCAAAATGCTACTACTGCTACTGGTTGTGACACACCTGTCTCCTCCACCCCCTCTTCTTCTTCTTCCTCCAGTGCTCTGTCCTCGGAACCAGCGGTGCTCCGTAGGCGTACAAGGGGCTACGCAAGTACGCAGGCAAAAAGATGCCATGCCGTGCTTGCGCTGGTGTGTTTGGGGGACCGGAGCCACACTGGGCCAGAGGTTCTGGCAGCTCTGCAGGGGCAGGCCGAGAGGTGGTTGACGCCACGCCAGCTTAAGCCAGGAATGGTCGTTTCTGACAATGGCACCAACCTCCTCTCCACCCTGTGACAGGGGCAGCTCACCCATGTGCCCTGTATGGCTCACGTCCTCAACCTGGTGGTGCAGCGGTTCTTGGGCAGGTTCCCAGGCTTACAGGATGTCCTGAGGCAGGCCAGGAAAGTCTGTGTGCATTTCCGCCGATCTTACAATGCCAGTGCTCGGCTGACTGAGCTGCAAAAGGAGCTGAACCTGCCCAAGAACCGCCTAATATGTGACATGCCCACCAGGTGGAACTCAACGTTGGCCATGCTGCAGCGACTTCACACGCAGCAGAGGGCCATAAATGAGTACCTTTGCGACTACAGCACCAGGACAGGGTCAGGGGAGCTTGGCTTTTTTTCCCCACGCCAGTGGAGCATGATCAGGGATGCATGCACTGTCCTCTCACCATTTGAGGAGGCCACGAGGATGGTGAGCAGTGACAGTGCATGCATCAGTGACACTGTACCTCTTGTCCACCTGTTGGAGCATACGCTGCGTGGGATAATGGACAGGGCACTTGAGGCAGAACAGAGGCAGGAAGAGGAGGACTTCCTTGCCTCTCAAGGCCCCCTTTATCCGGACAGTGTTCCTTCTGTCCCACCCATCACACAGGAAGAGGATGAGGGGGAGGAGGAGGAGGATTGTGTGAGCATGGAGGTGGAGCCTGGCACTCAGCATCAGCAGCAGCAGTCTTTTAGGGATGATGTACAGTCCCAACAAACCAGTGGACTTGTACGTGGCTGGGAGGAGGTGGCTGGCGATCATGTCATCCTCAGTGACCCAGAAGACTCCGGACCGAATGCCTCAGCTAACCTACGCTGCATGGCCTCCCTGATCCTGCAAAGCCTGCGGAAGGATCCTCGTGTTCTTCGGATCAAGGAGGGGGACCATTACTGGCTGGCCACTCTCCTTGATCCACGGTACAAGGGTAAGGTTGCGGACCTTATCTTGCCGTCGCAGAGGGAGCAGAGGATGAGACATCTCAGGGAGGCCTTGCAGAAAGGTCTGTGCAACGCGTTCCCAGAAACTGGGAGGTTACAAACTCCTGGTCCTGGACGACGAGTTGCTGAGGCTTCGGTCAGTAGCAGAAGGAGCGGTGGGGAAGGTGGACGTCTGACCGATGCGTTCAGACAATTTTTTAGTCCGCAGCCCCAAGGTATGATCGGTTCCAGCAACCATCGCCAGCGTCTGATATACATGGTGCAGGAATACCTTGGGGCAAGGTCAGACTTGGACACCTTTCCCACCGAAAATCCTCTGGCTTACTGGGTCCTGAGGATGGATCACTGGCCAGAGCTTGCACAGTATGCAATTGAGCTACTGGCCTGTCCTGCCTCCAGCGTTCTTTCCGAACGCACATTCAGTGCTGCTGGAGGATTTGTCCCGATCATAGGGTGCGCCTGTCCACTGACTCGGTTGATCGACTGACCTTCATAAAAATTAATCAGTCTTGGATCACCACCAGCTACCAGGCACCTGAAGCGGATATAACGGAATAATTTATAATGTCACATCCCTTCAAGACTGCCTATGCTGATGCTGAGTGACTGTCCTGTTATGTTCACTGACTATCCTCTTCCTCCTCCTCAATGATCCATGCCACCACACCAGTGCCTAAGGCACAATTTTTCAGCCCCTGTATAACAGGGGCGTGTACTTACAATTTTTTAAAAAAATGCTTCGCAACACGTGTGACTGCTGTGCTCCAAGTACAGTATCTGTGAGGGGTTGCAGTGTTGTGGCACCAGCACCAGTGCCCAAGGCACAATTTTTCAGCCCCTGTTGGGGCGTGTAATTACAATTTTTAGGCAATGCTTTGCAACAGGTCTCATTGCTGTGCTAAGAGTACAGTATCTGTGAGGGATTGCAGTGTTGTGGCACCAGCACCAATGCCTAAGGCACAATTTTTCAGCCCCTGTTAAACAGGGGCGTGTAATTACAAATGTGACTGCTGTGCTCCAAGTACAGTATCTGTGAGGGGTTGCAGTGTTGTGGCACCAGCACAGGGGCGCCATTCCTGCGCCCACCAAGAGTAACTATGAGGGCCTACAGTCTTGTGGCAACACCATCCACCACCACCACCGCCAAAGGCCCAATTTTTTCTGCCCTGTTCAACAGGTGCATGCAATTACAAATCTTGATCTAATAACTCACAGCAGGGCCCATTCCCGCGCCCACCAAGAGTAACTGTGAGGGCTTACAGTCTTGTGGCAACACCGTCCACCACCACCACCACCACCACCAAAGGCCCAATTTTTCTGCCCGGTTCAACAGGTGCATGCAAGTACAAATCTTGATCTATTAACTCACAGCAGGGCCCATTCCTGTGCCCACCAGTCTTGTGGCTACACCAACATCTAATAGGGCAAATTTCTGCAGAGTATATACGGCAGGCCTGTAGTATGGGTCTATATTATATAACTTTAGTTATTGAATTACAAAAAACTTAGTTATAACTTCAATCCTATCTACTTTCAAACATCCAACTTACAAACGACTCCTACTTGCAAACGGAAAGAGAAAACAGGAAGTGAGAGGAAATCTACCCCTAGGAAGGTAAATTCTATCATGTTAGATTTAATTTGGGAAAAAGGTATCTCCTCTCTACTGATGCTTTATCACCAATCCTTGTTTCAATTAAAACCCCACTTTTCCAAAAACATTTGTCATTGGGACGGAAAGTGAGGTGACATGTTCTGAACAGATGTGCAAAGACAGCAAATGTTACAGGGGTGATAACCCCTCCCTATGTTCTCTAAAAAGCTTAAAAATAGATTTTTTGGGGATGGAGCTACACTTCATAATGTACCTGTTCAGATTCTACTTAAGAACAAACCTACAGTCCGTGTCTTGTTTGCACCACCTATATACTGCTGTTCAGAGTATATAGGGTTGTAGGTATAGGGTTTTATTTTGGGTGCGGGGTCCCCCTTAATATCCATACAAGACCCAAAGGGGCTGGGGTGGGGGGGGGTGATAGGGTAGCCATGCCATTTTTCTCAAGGATTTTCAGCCATATGGCGGCCAGGACAAGACATGACATTAAAGCCGCAAGTGGTTTTAAATGGCTTCTTTTTTTCCTTTACAAATGTCATTTTGTGCAAGGACGGGAAACACATGCCACTTCACAGGCATACTTTAGACACCCCCCCAGGTACCATATTTAAAGGAAAATTTAACTTTTTTTTTTCACTTTATGCATCATTAAAATGACTGCTCCCGAAAAAAACGTTAGTTTTTAAAAGTTCTTTTTGCATTGATATATTTCCCCTGGGGCAGGACCCGGGTCCCCAAACCTGTTTTATGACATTAACATGCATATTGGCCGTTGTAATTAGCAATTTTGATTTCGAACGCTCGCGTCCATTATAACGAATAGGGTTCGAAAATTTGCGCGAACTTTCGGTCCGTTCGAAGGTTCTGGTGCGAACCGAACCCGGGGTGTTCGGCTCATCCCTAATGGTCAGTATGACGTGCATCCATGGCAATGAAAGGGTTAAAGTGCAGGCACATACTGGCGCCTGCACATACTTGAAGTATCCTCCAAAAGCCTGTGGTTACAGGAAAATAGTGTCAGGACCTATCATTATGATGGTCTGGCTCACTGGCCAATAAGAATGTGCATAACAAATGAAAGGTGAGCAGGCTTTAGCATTGTCAGGAAGTGTCAGAAGTTTGACTTTCAAACCAACCCGACAAAACCAAACCAATCAAAATACAGGCTGCTGTAGATATAAGCGTGTCATTTATATCTTTAGTACTTTTTTCAAAACAATTTAGTAGTAGGCCATAATGTGCATAAAGTAAAGGCCAGTACCCCTGGGGGATGCTTGGGGTATAGATAGACACTTAAAACGATGTATGCATGTGAAAGAGTAAACGTTTATTCAAAATTGTACACAGTGAACAAGGGAATGCTCAGAAGGCATGGTATGTTTACAATCAAAATAACAATCAGTTGATACAGTTTATATCATGTCAAAGGGGCAAAAACATACAAAGCATTTATGACAGAGGTATAAACTTGCTTGGTACATATGGTAAGGAGAATGCCAACATGTTTCGGACTGTGGTCCTTTGTCAAGGCAATTTTTGTCCTTAAAGCTCATCTAAATAGATGAAGGGTCATAGAGTTAGTCTCAGAATATCAATACATTGTGTTTGCACTGAAAAATCTATATTGCTAGAAAAGATTTATCTCAAGGAGAGAAGTACTCACATGTCTTGCCAAAGCTCAATTCATTGTTATATAGGGGAAGCCACTGAGCGTGGGATCGTGGAGATCAGAGGTATGTGCAGTAAAAACAAGCAAAGTGTATTCAAACACTAAGGCAAGGAAGACCTGCTGAAAGCCCCCTCAGAATACAAGGTCCAACATACAGGATTTAGGGCTGAAAGCCCATGGCCTGTATTTAACACAGTAGATCAGCATATGTATCACTGTAAAGTGAAAAAATGGAAATAATTAGAGACAAAGAGGGGTAAAAGTGTCTGGCTGCAAACGATCTGTAGATCTTGTATTTACCTGAGTATAGTTGGTGAGTAACATATGGGAGATCCTCTCTGGTCAGTCAGCAGCAAGAGACTGAAGCCAGAGTGTGGAGAGTTTATATTTGGTCAGATAATCAATAACAGCTGAGGGGGGGTGTGTGTCAATCACCCTCAGATCTCAGTGTTAGTATACTGCTGTGTTGTTGGGAGGCAGGCGCCAGGAGGCGCTGTAATAGCCTCCCCATGTGAACCTCTGACGGGGCGGTGCCGGGCGCGGCCGCGTCATGGCGACGCGGTCGCGTCCGGCGTCGTGATGTCACCGACGCGGGACAGACAGCCGCCGACTTCCTGGTGCGCTCCACGGTGGAGCGCAAACAGGAAGTGGACCAGTGACCTGGTCTAGATGGAAGGCGGGAGGGTGGCGCGTGCGCACTATATCGAATGCGCACGCGCACCTGGTCTTACCCGCGCCGGGTATTCTGAATAGAGGGGGGAATTCAAAGATGCAGGTGGGATGTCAAATGGGTTGGTCCATAAAGGACAATTTTCCATAGAATTGAGCGATGGGGGACATGCGGGCTTGTTGCAGTAAATAACCCAGTGGTGTAATGACCTATAACAACTTGGAGAGAGGGGAGAAGAACACATGTGTCAATGTTAATACACCGTATATAATACGAGATATGGATTGGTAATGCATAATAGAGTTATAAATACATATACAGTATGGGATATATGAACATATATTTTTATATGCAATAAAAAGGTATCTAGTCCACAGAATGGAAATGTGAAATATAAATAAATAGTAGTCATACAGGCAATATGCATACAGTGTGGATGCTTGGACGTGGGAGGTCATAGGTCACAGGTCTAATTCACAGACTCCGGTCTCGAAGCCCTCAAGGTAAGGTTTAAAATTAAAGGCCTCGTTCAGGCCAGGAGGTAGGGTGGCGTTGAGGTGGAAAATCCAACGAAGTTCACTCTGGAGGAGTGCTTTGTTGTAATCACCCCCTCGGTTGGGGGGGGGAATATGATCTAGAGCTCTGAATGAGATCTTAGGAGTATTTTCAGGGTGAACAATGGAGGTGTGTCGTCCCAGAGGTAAGTCGGGGTCTCTTTGATTTATACTGGTCACGTGTCCATAGATACGTTTCCAGAATGGTAGTTTGGTTTTACCCACGTAAAAGCATCCACATTCACATTCTAGAAGGTAAACAATTCCAACTGAACGACAGTTGACATAATGCTTAGGAAAAAGGTGTTGACCGTTGGGTAAAAGGTTGTGTAGATTGGATTTGGGTAAGTATTTGCAGTAATTACAATTGCCACATGGGTAGGTGCCCTTGAGCTGTCTTTGGGATTTACCTTTAGCTCAAAGACAGCTCAAGGGCACCTACCCATGTGGCAATTGTAATTACTGCAAATACTTACCCAAATCCAATCTACACAACCTTTTACCCAACGGTCAACACCTTTTTCCTAAGCATTATGTCAACTGTCGTTCAGTTGGAATTGTTTACCTTCTAGAATGTGAATGTGGATGCTTTTACGTGGGTAAAACCAAACTACCATTCTGGAAACGTATCTATGGACACGTGACCAGTATAAATCAAAGAGACCCCGACTTACCTCTGGGACGACACACCTCCATTGTTCACCCTGAAAATACTCCTAAGATCTCATTCAGAGCTCTAGATCATATTCCCCCCCCCAACCGAGGGGGTGATTACAACAAAGCACTCCTCCAGAGTGAACTTCGTTGGATTTTCCACCTCAACGCCACCCTACCTCCTGGCCTGAACGAGGCCTTTAATTTTAAACCTTACCTTGAGGGCTTCGAGACCGGAGTCTGTGAATTAGACCTGTGACCTATGACCTCCCACGTCCAAGCATCCACACTGTATGCATATTGCCTGTATGACTACTATTTATTTATATTTCACATTTCCATTCTGTGGACTAGATACCTTTTTATTGCATATAAAAATATATGTTCATATATCCCATACTGTATATGTATTTATAACTCTATTATGCATTACCAATCCATATCTCGTATTATATACGGTGTATTAACATTGACACATGTGTTCTTCTCCCCTCTCTCCAAGTTGTTATAGGTCATTACACCACTGGGTTATTTACTGCAACAAGCCCGCATGTCCCCCATCGCTCAATTCTATGGAAAATTGTCCT
Organism: Lithobates sylvaticus; assembly: GCA_028564925.1. Lineage (NCBI taxonomy): Eukaryota > Metazoa > Chordata > Amphibia > Anura > Ranidae > Lithobates > Lithobates sylvaticus. The sequence continues at coordinate 167,708,384 of CM053028.1, forward strand.
TTATGGACCAACCCATTTGACATCCCACCTGCATCTTTGAATTCCCCCCTCTATTCAGAATACCCGGCGCGGGTAAGACCAGGTGCGCGTGCGCATTCGATATAGTGCGCACGCGCCACCCTCCCGCCTTCCATCTAGACCAGGTCACTGGTCCACTTCCTGTTTGCGCTCCACCGTGGAGCGCACCAGGAAGTCGGCGGCTGTCTGTCCCGCGTCGGTGACGTCACGACGCCGGACGCGACCGCGTCGCCATGACGCGGCCGCGCCCGGCACCGCCCCGTCAGAGGTTCACATGGGGAGGCTATTACAGCGCCTCCTGGCGCCTGCCTCCCAACAACACAGCAGTATACTAACACTGAGATCTGAGGGTGATTGACACACACCCCCCCTCAGCTGTTATTGATTATCTGACCAAATATAAACTCTCCACACTCTGGCTTCAGTCTCTTGCTGCTGACTGACCAGAGAGGATCTCCCATATGTTACTCACCAACTATACTCAGGTAAATACAAGATCTACAGATCGTTTGCAGCCAGACACTTTTACCCCTCTTTGTCTCTAATTATTTCCATTTTTTCACTTTACAGTGATACATATGCTGATCTACTGTGTTAAATACAGGCCATGGGCTTTCAGCCCTAAATCCTGTATGTTGGACCTTGTATTCTGAGGGGGCTTTCAGCAGGTCTTCCTTGCCTTAGTGTTTGAATACACTTTGCTTGTTTTTACTGCACATACCTCTGATCTCCACGATCCCACGCTCAGTGGCTTCCCCTATATAACAATGAATTGAGCTTTGGCAAGACATGTGAGTACTTCTCTCCTTGAGATAAATCTTTTCTAGCAATATAGATTTTTCAGTGCAAACACAATGTATTGATATTCTGAGACTAACTCTATGACCCTTCATCTATTTAGATGAGCTTTAAGGACAAAAATTGCCTTGACAAAGGACCACAGTCCGAAACATGTTGGCATTCTCCTTACCATATGTACCAAGCAAGTTTATACCTCTGTCATAAATGCTTTGTATGTTTTTGCCCCTTTGACATGATATAAACTGTATCAACTGATTGTTATTTTGATTGTAAACATACCATGCCTTCTGAGCATTCCCTTGTTCACTGTGTACAATTTTGAATAAACGTTTACTCTTTCACATGCATACATCGTTTTAAGTGTCTATCTATACCCCAAGCATCCCCCAGGGGTACTGGCCTTTACTTTATGCACATTATGGCCTACTACTAAATTGTTATACAAATTTGGGATGCGATAGACCATTTGTTGGTTCCACCTACTTGCCCACCCAAATAAATTTTAGTACTTTTTTCTTTAAACTGACACAGTCACTTTAATTTAAAATGTAACTAAAGACAAAACTTTTTTGTTTAGGATAGAGTGGAGAGGGATTAAAACACAGTTTTTATTGCAGTCTTTCCCCTCGTTAGTGAGATTTAGCTGATCTATTTGTCCTGTTTACCATTATCATCAAAAGTGAAAGTAAAAGAAAATCCAAAATTTTGGGTCAACATCAGAACAGTAATAGAAGGTAAATCTTCCAATGGGGACACTAGTTTTTGTGACCCCGGATTTGCTCTCACTTTCTGTTTCGGCTATGGGAGAGGAAGTGAAGGGAAATCTCCCCTACGGGAAACATATGGCAGAAAAGATGAAATTAAATAAAATACTATTAAAAAATAGGTTATAGACAAGCAGAACGATAGTGCAAGACTATGGAGTTTTTGTTTTTATTAATAAAAATTATTTATATATATTCAATGGGAAAATTAGGAAACCCTTTTTTCAAACCGAATTTGCTTATAAAGAGATAACCCTAAATTCTGTTTGTTATTTTTAAATGTTCAATTGATAAATGAAGTTTGTGAGGGGAAACCTATATTTCCTGACTGACTCCATGGCAGCCTACGTATGGGTTAATCCCGCCTCTCATACCTCATAGGACCCCACTCCCATAAATCTTTGCTCCCAGCCAGATACCGTGTTCCTTTTTGTCCTCCTCCTTAAGGACTAAAGTAGTAGTTCTTACCTTCAAGGAGTCGTAAAATCCGGGTCTGGTTCCTGTTGCCGTTTGCACGCATGATGAAATTTGGTGTCTGGAGTCCAATAGCCCGGCTACTAGCAGGGTGGACATGGGGATGAAGAGCGTTGCCATGAAGAGCTTACTATCTAGCCACTGGCTGGAAAGCGGCAATATGGCCATTCGTCCTAGCTACTAGCGGGAGGCCTTTTCCCTGAAATAATCCTCCAGTGACGTGCCTGTGGACGGGAGCCAGGTCGGGTGATCGGCGTGCTGGAGCGGTAACGTATGGCAGCCTGTTTGTATTTGTTGTTGTGTATGGTGGCTGGAGCGCATCTGCGTCCCAGACCGCCGCTTTCCTGTACTGCGCAGCTGCATAGTCTCGGTTGAGATCGAGGCTTGGTCGGCGCATGCGCAGTATGGACGAATGGCGGCGTTCGCGCATGTGCACGAGCGCCGTGGGGATGACGCTAACGGCGTTGTGACGTCATTCAGACTGCAGATTTAAATGCCTGTCAGATTTAGACAGGCTTGCTGCTGCATCCAAACAAACGCTGTGATGCTGTTTTTTTCTGCTTTACTGAGGTAAGAGGCTTGATGTATTATCCCCTACTGATTTAATAGATGTCTATGTATTGGAAAATGATTTTGGCAGATTGATATTATTTATTTTAAATTCTAAAAAAAAAAAAAAGAAAATGTTTTTTACTATGGATATTGTTGCAGCCTGTCCGAATTGTGACCATGGATGTTTCGTCGCCCCCTTGTGGCCAGCCTTTACGCCGCAGGTAGGGAGGAATTTTGTTTTCTTTCTGCCTGTGTTGGTTGGTATAGGGTATTTTTTTTAAGGGAATTTTTTTCTCCTTATTATCTATTTTAGCCCTTCTATACCGGATCTTTGTCCTTCAGCACGTAAGGATAATACACAATCTGGGTCAAGACATGACCGTTCTAGGTCCAGTTCTGGACGCCCTAAGTCCTCCTCCAGACAACGCTCTGACAAATCAAGGTCGGGGTCTCGGCACTCTTCCCACCACCAGTCTGGTCGTTCAAAAGGAAGATCATGTTGGGGTTGTAGAGCAAAAGTGCCAGAAGACAAATCGCTATGCAATATATGTTTTTCCCAAGCTGCAAAAGAAAGGGACGTTAGTGACCAGCAAGTAGAGGCATTTGTCAGGAAGGTTGTTCGGGAATCTTTGAACAAACCAGAATCCGCTCATGCAGCTATCCCTCCCTCTGATCCAATCTCAGTGGTTGAGGTAGAAGACCTTGAGATCCCAGGGCCCTCCCGTGACAACTTCTCTTTCAGCGGATCTTTGGACAGCGAAGCTGAAGTGGAGGATTCCAGTGCAGGATTTGACTTTTCCCAGGTCCCTCATCTGGTAAGGGCAGTGAAAGATGCACTGAGGTGGGAGGAGCCAGTAGAAGCACCCTCTAAACAGAGGAAGTACTTTAAGCACCTTAAAAAGGAGCGCTCAAATTTTCCCTTCCTGGGTGAGCTGGGAGAAATTATCTCGGACGAATGGAGCAAAGTGGAGAGGAAGAATTCTCTTATCTCTAAAGTGTCCAGGATGTACCCTTTCAAAGATGAGGAAGTTAACATTAAACATCTGGAGTCTGCTCCCCTCATTGATGCAGCCTTAATGAGGCTGGTGAGACACGTCACTCTCCCACTAGAAGATACCGTATCTTTTAAAGACGGTCTTGAAAGGAAAATTGATACAGACTTAAAACGTATCTACATCACAGCTGGAATGGCCTGAAAGCCAGCACTGGCCTTGGCAGCATTATCCAAAGCAATGGAGTGTTGGACGGATGATATGGGGACAGCCCTGAGAGGTATGTCCGAAGAAGCCTTCAAGAGCTCTCCAATATGCGAGATGAAAATGGCATCAGCATTTCTGGGTGAGGCTTCCCTAGATATAATCCGCCTGGTGGCACGTGTTATGCTGTCGTCCATTACAGCCAAACGAGCTCTGTGGCTACGCCCTTGGGTGGCGGATCCGGCCTCTAAACAGGCCTGGTGTAAAATTCCCTTTGAGGGTTCTTCTCTTTTTGGGAATAAGCTCGATTCGGCCATTTCTCGTGCTACCGGTGGGAAGTCTGGGTTTTTACCCCAGGATCACCGTCTGTTTGCCCAGAAGAAGGTCCAGTCCAGGTCAGACCCGGAACGTGCTAGGGATGCACGTCGCTACAGACCAGGTCGGGAATTTAGGAAGAACTGGAGGAGAAACCAGCCTTCTGGCCAGAAGCCTTCAAAATCTACATCTTCTGGGGGCCGCGAAGCGGCAAAGTCTTTTTAATATAGCGCTTGTCCAGGCGGAACAAGTAGGGGCACGTTTACTACGCTTCTGCCACATCTGGGCAGCCTCGATACAAGACTACTGGGTCATAAAGACAGTTTCTATGGGACACACCTGGGTGTTCAACAATCCACACATACATCGATTCGTTCCCACAAGCCTTCCTTTGTCGGAAGAGAAAAGAGAGGTTCTGCTGACCTACACGGACTAACTTATCACCCAAGGTGCCGCCATTCCAGTCCCGTCAGAGGAAAGGTTTCAGGGGATCTACTCACCCCTCTTTATGGTCCTCAAAAAGAGCGGTTCCTGGAGGCCGGTTATCGACCTGACTTACTTGAACTCTTTTATAAAAAAGGAGAAATTCAAGATGGAAACGTTGTTGACCATTCGCCAGACAATCCAACCAGGTGATTGGCTAGTGTCAATAGACCTAAAAGACGCGTACTTTCATGTACCAATAGCGAAGGACTTCCAAAAATATCTTCGGTTCTCGGTGGGTCAGAAACACCTCCAATTCATATGTCTCCCGTTCGGGCTTACGACATTGCCGTGGGTGTTTTCCAAGCTCTTACTGGCGGTGGTCGCCTTGATCAGAGTCTGAGGTATTCGATTACACCATTACCTCGACGATCTACTCCTACTGTCTCAGGACAGAGAACAACTACTGTCACACCGGGAGCAAGTCATATCTACCCTGACAGAATTCAGCTGGCTTTTGAACCAAGAAAAAAGTCATCTGGAGCCAACCCAGTCTCTAGTCTTCCTAGGGGCACAGTTCAACACAGTGAAGAGCACGATCTCTCTTCCTCTAGAGAAGATCCCAGTAGTTCGGGACAGGATTCAACTGGCAATGTCAGCTCCTCTTCTCAGGTCCTCCCAGTGCCTCAGGATAATAGGCACCATGGTGGCAACAGCCCCCATGGTAAAATGGGCACAATGGAGGATGCGGCCCTTTCAGAAAGGCTTCCTCTAACAATGGAATCCAAGTTTACAGGATCACTGGATCCGGATAACTCCCTCCATGCGGGAGAGTCTCCCTTGGTGGCTGCAATGAAGGAATCTTCTCAACTGCCATTCAATAGCTCCAGTTTCCTGGATAACGGTAACAACAGATGCCAGCAGCAGAGGCTGGGGTGCTCTGTGTCGGTCGGAGGTAGCCCAGGGCAGGTGGGATTTTCCTGCCCAAGGGGTGGTCTCGAATATATTGGAGATTTGAGCTGCCTTCCAGGCCCTTCGGGCTTTTCTCCATCTGACATCGGGAGCTTCAGTCCTCATGAGATTGGACAATACGACAACGGTGTCGTACATCAAAAGACAGGGGGGCACTCGCAGTCTCTCCCTTTGAAGGAAGTGAGTCCAATTATGTCCTGGGCTCAGGCGAACTTGAAAGACCTGAAGGCAGTGTATCTTCCTGGAGTCCAAAATATTCAAGCAGACTTTCTGTCCAAAACCTCCTTGGACAACGAGTGGTCTCTCCACTCGGAAGTCTTCGACTGGATCCTGACATTGGGAATGATTCCGGAAGTGGACCTATTTGCATCTCCTTGCAATGCCAAGATGAAAAATTATTACACCAGGTATCGCTGTCCCCAAGCCATGGGAGTGGATGCTCTCACGTATCAGTGGATTTTCCACAAGGCCTATGCCTTTCCACCAGTTCCGATAATTCTTTGGTTCCTTTCGAGACTCAGACAGGAGACGGCAGAGATAGTGGCGATCATCCCATACTGGCCCAACAGGCCATGGTTTCCGCTCCTGTTGCAGTTGAGTTACCGGGACCCAGTTCCGATTCCCTCCAGGTCAGATCTTCTCCTACAGGGAGCGTCGCTTCATCCATGTCCGTCCCATCTCCATCTGATGGTCTGGGGGTTGAGAGGAAGAGGCTGGAAGCATTAGGTTCCCCAAGTTCAGCAATTACTACCCTGCTGAACTCTAGAAGGCAAGGTACAAATAAAGTTTACCAGAGAATTTGGTCTAAATTTATGGACTATATCTCCTCTTCTGGGGGTTCCTGTAGTAATCCAGAAATAAAAGATGTTCTAGGATTTCTCCAGACAGAATTGGATCTCCCTTTGTCTGTGAGCTCCCTACGAGTTCAAGTTTCCGCAATATCTGCTTTTACTGGTATTTCCTGGACAAGGAATCCACTTACCAGACAATTTTTCAGAGGAGCATCAAGGCTTAGGCCTCAGAGAAAACCAAGGTTCTCTAAATGGGATCTTCCTCTTGTGCTAGACTTTTTCTCAGAAGATTCTTTCCAGCAGATGGATGAACTATCCATGAAGGACATTTCCCTTAAAACAGCCTTTCTAGTAGCCATTACATTGGCTAAAAGAGTGTCGGAGATCAGTGCTCTATGTTCTAAAGAGCCTTTCCTTACCTTCTTCCCTGATCGGGTAGTTCTGGTTCCAATGCTAGGATCAAATCCTAAGCTATCATCAGTGTTTCATGAGAACCAGGCAATTGTTCTCCCAACCTTTCAGTCAGAGGATTCTTCAACTAACCATCCTTTGGATGTCGGTGAGGTTTTGAAAAGCTACTTAGAAGCTACTGTGTATGTATAAATGTAGCGCTAGAATGAAAATAGTTATTTTTAAGAACTGGCACTATTGATATATGTTTAGGTGTGATACCTTGTACAAAAGACACAAAAGTAGGGGGAAAAGGGCAAATTCCCGGATGTAGCTTATCTGTCTTAGTACCATATAAATATAGATAGAAGTAAAAAAATATAAAATATAAAACCTTATTGGAGCATAAATATAAATATAAAAATTACTTTGGCCATGGGGGCCAAATTTGCTCCCAGCCTGGCCAATATTTTCATGGCAAAATGGGAGGAGGATGTCATCTATGCCACAGATAGACCGCAGTTGAAATTATGGGCACGATACATTGATGACATCCCCCTCCTATGGAAAGAATCTCAAGAATCCCCTGACATCTTCTTTTCACATCTCAATGATAACGATCGTGGTATCATACTGACCCACGAATCAAGCCAGACGAAAATACATTTTTTAGACCTAGACATTCAATTATTCGAAGGTCATTTTAAATTCAGCACACATTTTAAGACCACAGATCGAAATGGGTTCATACCTACAGATAGCTGCCATCATAGGAGTTGGCTTAGATCGGTCCCAAAAAGTCAGTTTCTGCGCCTACGAAGAAACTGCACCGATCTAGATGTTTTCATGACACAAGTCAACACTCTACGCGACAGGTTTAAAGAAAAGGGCTACAACATGCAAGAGGTAGATCATGACTTAAAGAGTGCTCTGGAGACAGACAGAGCATGTCTTTTATCAGACAAACCCCGGGCTTCCCCTAATGACAATTTTAAGTGGTCTTTTTTAACGGCATACTCAATACAACACAAACAAATAAAATCCATACTGGTAAAACTTTGGAATATCCTAAAGAAAGACAAAGTCTTGGGTCCACTGATACCAGACAAAGCTAGGGTAATATACAAAGGGGCACCCTCACTCAAGAGTCAAATTGCCCCCACAATTATCAATCCCCCAATAAAACCCTCTTTTTTTCATAATCTTAAGGGTTATTATCCCTGTAAGAGGTGCACGGTATGCCATTACAATGCAAAAGGGAAACACACAACAAAAGAATTCGAATCTTCGGTTACTAAAGAAAAATACCCCATTAAGCATTTTTGCACATGTGCTACCACCCATGTAGTGTACTTAATAACTTGCCCGTGTTCTAAACAATACGTGGGCCGCACTATACGTTCATTCACAACAAGGGTATCTAAACACATTACCAAAATAAAAGGTGGCAGCACTAAACACACTGTTCCGAGGCATTACCGTCAATTTCATAACAGAGATCCTAGAGGGACTCAGTTTTTAATTATAGATAAGTTCATAGCACCATGGAAGGGAGGAGCCAAAACTAGAGGAGTCTCGCAATTGGAAACCTTCTGGATTTACCAGCTGCAGTCTTACTCCCCATTTGGTATGAACATCGAATGGGACATCAATGCATTTTTAAATAAAGCATGATGCCCATCCATACCTCAAGGGACTTATAACTTTTAATCTCAATATTTTAACTTATTTTAAATCCAAATTTTTCTACCCTATTCGTTCATATATGCCATTTTTACATTTTTAATATAAATCCTTTATATAGGAGAGATACAGTCCAACCATCGGTGGCCATTATACGTTTTTATACATTTTGGTTTTACATTTATATTTTTAATAATATAAATTTTCGATTGTACCGATTGTGAGACGAATCCAGTTTTCCCCCAATAAGCAAGAGTTTTAATTATATTTATTTTTATTTTTTATTTTTATTTTCACTTTTAATGAGAACACATATTTATCAAACATTGTGTCTATATATTTATTTGTAATGAAATAATATATTTGTAAGAATGCGACCCCATTGAGATATATGCGCTCATTTCATCAGCCAAAAACCAGTATACATATCACTAATTAATACTAACGTTTTGCTATAACTTCTATTTTAACAGTTTCAGCCATGATAGTATTCGGGGTTCCTTGCCCCAGCACTAAGTGTCAGCAAGGAATGTCCCGCAGTATGTCACATGACCCAGTTTGACACTACGAGCCTGGTTTTCCTCTGCAAACGGGAGTGAGGCTTGGCTTCCTCTCTTTTGCGGTCCGCAAAAGACGTAGCGGCGTTACATCATGACGCCGCCCTCGTTTCAAAACGAGGCTTGGACGAGCTTTAGTGTCAATAGCAGCAGAGCGCCTCAACACTTCCGCTCCGACCCATAGCGAGGCCTGGTTTACAACAGGCGCTCGCATGGAGTGGGCGGAAGTGACGTAATGGCGCAGTGACGCTGTATACACAGGGTCACCAATATTCTATTACATACCGCTACTATAGCAAAGAAACTGTAGCCTAAGATTTTATTTTAAAGATATAAGAATTTTAATTTATTACTAATGGCTAGCCAGACATCAATTCATTATCTTCAACATGATAAACATGGAAACATTTCGCCGGAGTGGAAGTGATGTCACTTCCGGCCAGAACAATTGCAAATCACTCTGGGGTCACACTCCCTATTTAAGTGTGCTGCTGGTGCATGTAGTCCACACCCCAAACGACGTCTATGAGGACGAAACGCGTCGGGTGGACTACTACGACAGCACCACGCCATTTCTTCGCATTTATAAACAGGCCTGTTTTACTTCCAAACAAATGTGAGTGTTTTTAATCTGTTTTCACACTATTAAAATTCATTCAAAACGGTATTACACTATGTAAGGCTTTCTTTTTATTATGATTCAGAAACACGATTGAAATATGGAATATTGATGCCCATTTCCCATCGGCTGTCCATCCCCCTGGTGTTCACCCATCCATGCTGCATTGAGATATACCTTGGAGCCATTGCGTGGAACAAGGATCTGCCAGCCCCATACCAATAAGCTCTTGCGACTTGTGAGGCATATGCCCCTTCAAGTCCAAAATTTCTGGTAAGCCTTATTTCTATAGGCTTAGTTGCCATCAGACAATTATCACTTCACCCAGCACGTGGAACACCTGCCTGAACAGTATCATCTGTTTGATCACTAGCCATCTTTTCTATGGACCTAAATTAATGTCACCCATTTATTCACCAACTATTTTTAAGATGGACTCTATCACTATATATTTATTTATATAGTTTTTTCACCCAGCACTTAAATCTCAATTTTGAGTTTTTACGATTATTATATCACAAGTCATTTGTTTACATAATTGTCACATATTGCTCTTATCACAGAATCACTTGGTATTAATTCACTATTTTAATCACATGTGTATTTTTAACCTTTTAATTGGGTTTTATTGCATAAATAACTTGTATAAGTAATTTTTATATTTATATTTATGCTCCAATAAGGTTTTATATTTTATATTTTTTTACTTCTATCTATATTTATATGATACTAAGACAGATAAGCTACATCCGGGAATTTGCCCTTTTCCCCCTACTTTTGTGTCTTTTGTACAAGGTATCACACCTAAACATTTTTTTTTTCCAATGAAATTTTATTAAAGTTTTGCAGGTATACAACAAAAGAAAACAAGCAACCCGTACAAATCCGGGTGACGATAATATCAGAGTTGAAATATCACCATTATACAAAACAGAGTAGAAACTTAGCAGGTATATATGATGCACATGAGTGCTCTACAAGTAAAACAACAAGGGACGTAGGTCATATAAGATTCCGTGTAGGTCACTATAAAGGTGAACTTTTAGTATGGAGCATAGATAGGAAGGTGTTAAGTGAGTCTAACAGGCTTTATGGGGGGGGGGGTGTGGCGGTCGTAACTGTAAAGTAGTGTATTACTGCCCCACTTACTTCACAAGGGGACAAGTTTTGAGTGATGGGAAGAAAGTAGGCACCGTTTTCAGGTCGTAAGGAGGTGGTTGGCAGTTAACGAGTCATGAGAACACCTTCAAGAGAGACCTAGAACAAAAATCAGAGTAGGGCATTGCATAGGTCGTGTTGGCTAATTATAGTGTTCACTAAGAAGAGGTACTCCGTGTAGTATGGACGGATGCCCCGAATAGTGTCTCGAGGAGGAAGGCTGCCATTGATAGTGCTTTCGTAGTGATCTATAACAGGTCTGTGTTGGAAAGTGGTAGTAATGTGTGATATGTAGGAGCACATCAATCATGTATCAGGGAGTCTTTGCAATTGAGAGGTGGCAATGAGTGTGAGAGAGTGTATCAATACGTTGCTTCGGTTTTCACCTATCCCCACACACCCCTAAGGGGATCTAACTGTGTGTGGGGGTAGGTTATTCCGAGGAAGATAAGAGTCGGGAGGAAGCAACGTAACAATGTACGAGTAAGGAACCCAATACAGTAAGAGGACTCTGTGTCACACCTAAACATATATCAATAGTGCCAGTTCTTAAAAAGAACTATTTTCATTCTAGCGCTACATTTATACATACACAAATCTTACCCTACCGATAGTCTTTCGGCAATGTTAGCTGCTCCACACATTTAAACACGATATATATACAGCGCAGTATTTACCCAATTTTTACACTTAGAAGCTACTGCACCCTTCAGAAGATCAGATCATCTGTTTGTCTACTTTTATGGAAAGAACAGAGGTTTGCGTGCTTCCTCTAGAACTATTGCAAGTTGGATTGTCCAGGCTATCCAAAGGGCATATGCGGCTAAAGGACTGGTTCCTCCAGAAACAGTGACTGTTCATTCTACCAGGAGTATGTCAACATCATGGGCAGCCTCCCAACACGTATCGGCGGAGGTGATCTGCAAAGCGGCCTCTTGGTCGTCAATTAACACTTTCATGAGGCATTATTGTGTTGAGCCTGCAGCTCTTTCCTCTGTTAATTTTGGTTTAAATGTTTTATCTGTTTGAATGGTGCCAATTAAACCTTTTTTTGTTGAACTAGCAAATTGTGCCCACCCGAGTTTGTATGGCTAGCTAGTTCCCATACGTAGGCTGCCATGGAGTCAATCAGGAAAACGGAAAATTTATATCAAATACTTACCGTAATATTCCTTTCCTGATGGACTCCATGGCAGCAGGAGTCTCCCTGCTCTTTGCTGGAGTAGGCTAAGTTATGGAACACGGTATCTGGCTGGGAGCAAAGATTTATGGGAGTGGGGTCCTATGAGGTATGAGAGGCGGGATTAACCCATACATAGACTGCCATGGAGTCCATCAGGAAAGGAAAATTACGGTAAGTATTTGATATAAATTTTCCGTTTTCAGATTTTTTCTATAGATAAAGTATCTTGATTGGCTCCTCTCTGTTTTTAGTTGAGACATGTAACAAGTTTGTAGCACACTTTTAGTGATAAATTCACTGTCGTAAGAGATACCATATCGATAATTACCCAATAAAAAATGGTAATTTTTCTCCACATTGTACTGTAAAAAAACAATATATTTTTTCCAGCCATTAAACTTAATACATTTTCAGAAGTTGGATCACTTTTTCAAATCTTTATTATTTTTTTTAATGTTCTTCTAATGATATTCCTAATTTAGGAATTAATTCTTAGACGTTGTCTTAATGATCGTTAATCTTGTTTGCCTTGTAGTTGTAAATTGTCAAAATAAACCAGTATTTAGAAGAATATGGAGGTTCCATATAAACTTCTGACTTCTTTCTGAAAATACTAGTTTCTTGACTCTCTCTGGCATCAACACTTAGGCCCCATTCACATTTGGGCCATTAAGAATCACAGCAAAACCTGCAACACATGCTTAGGTGCACTTCATTCTAAATGGCACCCTGATTTTGCCATGATTGTCATGCGAGAACACATGAGAATTGCAAAGCACGCATGTAAAATTGTGCCCTACTCAGGGCCAAAATTTGGTCCCTGAACTACTTTGGCGTGACAAACGCACAAAAGGTAGCCCATTGAAGTGAATGGGCTGCCTCATGATCAACAAACAGAAACATTTGTAAATCACAATTTTAAAATTAAATTAAATTAAAATTGCAAGCAGGAACCTGTGTTCCTGCTACAGCGATATGCGAGCTGGGCCTTATAGCTAAACTCTGGGCAGAAATGTTTATGATATATATGAATACAGGTGCTTCCATACCTTTAAATAATTTGTTGGTCTTACAGGGCACCATCCTCCTGCCTGTGAGAAACCCACCTTTTTTTTTCCAGTGAAAAACCCTCTGTCCTTCTCATATCCTGTTCACATGACCCATTGTATTTTTTTGTGAAGGCAGTAGAGACATAATGACGGTACTGCTTGCTGCAGTGGGTAGAGCCAAGACTCTGACTACATTTCTACATTGATGGGTCAGCATATTCCTGCTCTGCCCTGTCTCCTATTACCGCACATTTTTACTGACAGATCAGAATGTGCACAGTTAGGAGAAAGTGGCCCTCGTCACGTCTAGTACTGCACTGGGGGAAACAATGTACAATGCACTGACATAAAATTATAAGGGAGAGCAGACCAGGCACAGTGATGTGGGTGAGCAGAGTCAGATGTCTATGAGTAACACACTTCCGATCCACGGCACACGTGTCCACAGTCCCAACCACTCAGACTTTAAATCCCAGGGCGTGTTAGGATGTGTATTCTCAGTGAGCAGCAATGAACAGTAACAGGAAGTGATATTGTCAATTCTGAGATACCTCCTCCTAGAGCCTGGGAAATGAGGAGGATGCAGTGCAAATGATGACATCACACAGTGGAGTTGATTTACTAAAACTGGAGAGAGCTAAATCTGGCGCAGCTGTACATGGTAGTTTCTAACTTCAGCTTGTTCAATTAAGCAAAAAAAAATAAGAGATTAAATCTAATTAGTTTCTATGCAGAGCTGCACCAGATTTTACACTCTCCAGTTTTGGTAATTCAACCCCAGTGAGTTTTAGACAGAGTATGTAATATTAATTAAAATCATGTCAGTGTTTTGCTTAGTTGACTATGCAGGACTTTTATACACATTTAATCATCATCTCAAAGTTCCTCTTTAACGACTTCAGCCCCGGGCCAATTTGCAGCCAAAGGACCAGGCCCCTTTTTGCGATTCAGCACTGCGTCGTTTTAACTGACAATTGCGCGCTCGTGCGACGTGGCTCCCAAACAAAATTGGCGTCCTTTTTTCCCCACAAATAGAGCTTTCTTTTGGTGGTATTTTATCGCCCCTGCGGTTTTTATTTTTTGCGCTATAAACAAAAATAGAGCGACAATTTTGAAAAAAATGCAATATTTTTTACTTTTTGCTATAATAAATATCCCCAAAAAATATATAAAATTTTTTTTTTCCTCAGTTTAGGCTGATACGTATTATTCTACATATTTTTGGTAAAAAAAATAGCAATCAGCGATTATTGATTGGTTTGCGCAAAAGTTATAGCGTTTACAAAATAGGGGATAGTTTTATAGCATTTTTATTAATATTTTTTTTTTTTACTAGTAATGGCGGCGATCAGCAATTTTTATTGTGACTGCGACATTATGGCGGACACATCGGACATTTTTGACACATTTTTGGGACCATTGTCATTTATACAGCAATCAATGCTATTTAAATGCATTGATTCCTGTATTAATGACACTGGCAGTGAAAGAGTTAACCACTAGGGGGCAGGGAGGGGTTATGGTCTGTGACGTGTGTGTTTTTTTTTTACATCAGGGAGCTGACGTCTGACGCCTGACGTCATTGATCGGCTTTCTCGATGACAGGGAACAGCCGATCAATGACAGGCAGTGTAGGAAGCGCGGGGAGAGGTTTGTTTACACAGACCTCTTCCCGTTCTTCAGCTCTGTGACCCGATCCGGGACACCAGCGGCGATCAGGTCCGCTGGTCCTGAGGCCGTGATCACGGAGCTCCCGACCGGGTCGCAGGCGTGCCACCGGTGGCACGTGCGTGACCCACGGCTGGGCTCTTAAAGGACCACGTACCGGTACATGGTTTTTACATGGTTTTGCCCACCCGTGCCATTCTGCCGACGTATATCGTGTGAGGCGGTCGGGAAGCGGTTAAAGAGGAACTGCAGTCTGCTCACATATCTTGTAATAAAAACATCTTTGCCATTCTGAAGCTTCCCTCCAACCACTTTGCATATTATTTTATACATACTGTGATTCTGTACTTGCCAAATATGCTACAGAAATCTCCCTCCACTGAGTCTGGCTGCAATCATTTTAACTGTGGGCAGCTGAAGCTGCTGCCTGTTCACTTCCTGGATTTACACAGACACACAGAGGCACATCTCCAGCTCTTCAGCTCTCATTGGCCCTTTTATGACTCCCTCCCCCCTCCTGGCAAACTCTCACAAGAATGAGAGAGAGAACTGTGCATGATGCCACATGCCTAGGCTTTTTTTAAGACAAGAAACAGGAAGTGGGCTGTATAAGGTATATACTGGCAGAAAAAAAATGTTTACAAAAAAAAAACAAGGGCAGAAGATTTAATAGATAGAAAGTTTAAAAATGACTGAAGTTCCGTTTAAAGTACAGTTGAGTTAAAGCGGTTCTGTACTGGGTTTTTTTTTTTTTTTGGGGAATATGCTAAGGATTAATAGCAAAATTGGGGGACTCACCTGTTCCATCTTCCATCGCGATCGCAGCCGGTTTTCCTCCGATAAAGTTCTTTATATTCTGCTTTTCTGCTGGGGGCCATCTTGCCTGTGGGCATGTGAAACCCCACAGGCACTTTAGATGGCCCAGCATGCACCGCCGTTACTGCGCCGAGCTCGCACGTGCGCAGTAAAGGCAAAGTGCAGCTCACGAAGATGTGTCCGAAAACTCGCGAGATTTCGGAAGATGTGGCCGAAATCTCGCGAGATTTCGGAAGATGCCTGCACAGACTCCTGGGATCAATGACACCAGATCCCAGGAGACAGTGCGTCGTGACGAGAATCCCCGCACAGACCCCGCCCACCCCCGCAGAGACAGAGGACCGGAAGTCATCGATTACAAGGTAAGTGAAAAAAAAAAAAAACACGTTTCATTTAGTACTCTTTGCCTGATTTGGAAGGCAAAGAGATTTACTAAATGAAATGTGTGCAGAACCGCTTTAATCTTTGAAATGTTGCACTGGTGGTAGGTCTACTGATCTGCAGACATTCTTTTTTTTATCTGTTAATTTGTTTATTTTCTCTGCTGATTAGGGATGAGCCGAACACCCCCGGGTTCGGTTCGCACCAGAACCTTCGAACCGACCGAAAGTTCGCGCGAATTTTCGAACCCTATACGTTATAATGGACGCGAACGTTCGAAATCAAAAGTGCTAATTACAACGGCCAATATGCATGTTAATGTCATAAAACAGGTTTGGGGACCCGGGTCCTGCCCCAGGGGACATATATCAATGCAAAAAGAACTTTTAAAAACTAACGTTTTTTCGGGAGCAGTCATTTTAATGATGCATAAAGTGAAAAAAAAAAAAGTGAAATTTTCCTTTAAATATGGTACCTGGGGGGTGTCTAAAGTATGCCTGTGAAGTGGCATGTGTTTCCCGTGTTTAGAACTGTCCTTGCACAAAATGACATTTGTAAAGGAAAAAAAGAAGCCATTTAAAACCACTTGCGGCTTTAGGTTTGTTCTTAAGTAGAATCTGAACAGGTACATTATGAAGTGTAGCTCCATCCCCAAAAAATCTATTTTTAAGCTTTTTGGAGAACATAGGGAGGGGTTATCACCCCTGTAACATTTGCTGTCTTTGCATATCTGTTCAGAACATGTCACCTAACTTTCCGTCCCAATGACAAATGTTTTTGGAAAAAGTGGGGTTTTAATTGAAACAAGGATTGGTGATAAAGTATCAGTAGAGAGGAGATACCTTTTTCCCAAATTAAATCTAACAGGATAGAATTTCCCTTCCTAGGGGTAGATTTCCTCTCACTTCCTGTTTTCTTTCCATTTGCAAGTAGGAGTCGTTTGTAAGTTGGATGTTTGAAAGTAGGGGCCTGGCGTATATACTCTGCAGAAATTTGCCCTATTAGATGTTGGTGTAGCCACAAGACTGGTGGGCACAGGAATGGGCCCTGCTGTGAGTTAATAGATCAAGATTTGTAATTGCATGCACCTCTTGAACAGGGCAGAAAAATTGGGGGTGGTGGTGGTGGTGGACGGTGTTGCCACAAGACTGTAAGCTCTCACAGTTACTCTTGGTGGGCGCAGGAATGGGCCCTGCTGTGAGTTATTAGATCAAGATTTGTAATTGCAAGCACCTGATGAACAGGGCAGAAAAATTGGGCCTTTGGCGGTGGTGGTGGACGGTGTTGCCACAAGACTGTAGGCCCTCATAGTTACTCTTGGTGGGCGCAGGAATGGGCCCTGCTGTGAACTATTAGATCAAGATTTGTAATTACCCGCCCCTGTTAAACAGGGGCTGAAAAATTGTGCCTTAGGCACTGGTGCTGGTGCCACAACACTGCAACCCCTCACAGATACTGTAGTTGGAGCACAGCAGTCACACGTGTTGCGAAGCATTTTTTAAAAAAATTGTAAGTACACGCCCTGTTAAACAGGGGCTGAAAAATTGTGCCTTAGGCACTGGTGCTGGTGCCACAACACTGCAACCCCTCACAGATACTGTACTTGGAGCACAGTGTTGCGAAGCATTTTTTTATAAAAATTGTATGTACACGCCCCTGTTAAACAGGGGCTGAAAAATTGTGCCTTAGGCACTGGTGTGGTGGCATGGATCATTGAGGAGGAGGAAGAGGATAGTCAGTGAACATAAGAGGACAGTCACTCAGCATCAGCATAGGCAGTCTTGAAGGGATGTGATGTGACATTAAAAATTATTCGGTTATATCCGCCTCAGGTGCCTGGTAGCTGGTGGTGATCCAAGACTGATTCATTTTGATGAAGGTCAGTCGATCAACCGAGGCGGTGGACAGGCGCACCCTATGATCAGTCACAAATCCTCCAGCAGCACTGAATGTGCGTTCGGACAGAACGCTGGAGGCAGGACAGGCCAGTAGCTCAATTGCATACTGTGCAAGCTCTGGCCAGTGATCCATCCTCAGGACCCAGTAAGCCAGAGGATTTTCGGTGGGAAAGGTGTCCAAGTCTGACCTTGCCCCAAGGTATTCCTGCACCATGTATATCAGACGCTGGCGATGGTTGCTGGAACCGATCATACCTTGGGGCTGCGGACTAAAAAATTGTCTGAACGCATCGGTCAGACGTCCACCTTCCCCACCGCTCCTTCTGCTACTGACCGAAGCCTCAGCAACTCGTCGCCCAGGACCAGGAGTTTGTAGCCTCCCAGTTTCTGGGAACGCGTTGCACAGACCTTTCTGCAAGGCCTCCCTGAGATGTCTCATCCTCTGCTCCCTCTGCGACGGCAAGATAAGGTCCGCAACCTTACCCTTGTACCGCGGATCAAGGAGAGTGGCCAGCCAGTAATGGTCCCTCTCCTTGATCCGAAGAACACGAGGATCCTTCCGCAGGCTTTGCAGGATCAGGGAGGCCATGCAGCGTAGGTTAGCTGAGGCATTCGGTCCGGAGTCTTCTGGGTCACTGAGGATGACATGATCGCCAGCCACCTCCTCCCAGCCACGTACAAGTCCACTGGTTTGTTGGGACTGTACATCATCCCTAAAAGACTGCTGCTGCTGATGCTGAGTGCCAGGCTCCACCTCCATGCTCACACAATCCTCCTCCTCCTCCTCCTCCTCCTCATCCTCTTCCTGTGTGATGGGTGGGACAGAAGGAACACTGTCCGGATAAAGGGGGCCTTGAGAGGCAAGGAAGTCCTCCTCTTCCTGCCTCTGTTCTGCCTCAAGTGCCCTGTCCATTATCCCACGCAGCGTATGCTCCAACAGGTGGACAAGAGGGACAGTGTCACTGATGCATGCACTGTCACTGCTCACCATCCTCGTGGCCTCCTCAAATGGTGAGAGGACAGTGCATGCATCCCTGATCATGCTCCACTGACGTGGGGAAAAAAAACCAAGCTCCCCTGACCCTGTCCTGGTGCCGTAGTCGCAAAGGTACTCATTGATGGCCCTCTGATGTGTGTGCAGTCGCTGCAGCATGGCCAACGTTGAGTTCCACCTGGTGGGCATGTCACATATTAGGCGGTTCTTGGGCAGGTTCAGCTCCTTTTGCAGCTCAGTCAGCCGAGCACTGGCATTATAAGATCGGCGGAAATGCACACAGACTTTCCTGGCCTGCCTCAGGACATCCTGTAAGCCTGGGAACCTGCCCAAGAACCGCTGCACCACCAGGTTGAGGACGTGAGCCATGCAGGGCACATGGTGAGCTGCCCCTGTCGCAGGGCGGAGAGGAGGTTGGTGCCATTGTCAGAAACGACCATTCCTGGCTTAAGCTGACGTGGCGTCAACCACCTCTCGGCCTGCCCCTGCAGAGCTGCCAGAACCTCTGGCCCAGTGTGGCTCCTGTCTCCCAAACACACCAGCGCAAGCACGGCATGGCATCTTTTTGCCTGCGTACTTGCGTAGCCCCTTGTACGCCTACGGAGCACCGCTGGTTCCAAGGACAGAGCACTGGAGGAAGAAGAAGAGGAGGGGGTGGAGGAGAGAGGTGTGTCACAACCAGTAGCAGTAGTAGCGTTTTGGAGGCGTGGTTGCGGAACAACCTCCAACACTACTGCACCTTGTCCTGCATCCCTCCCAGCTGCCAATAGAGTGACCCAATGGGCCGTGAAAGAAAGGTACCGTCCCTGTCCATGCCTGCTGGACCATGAGTCAGCGGTAATATGCACCTTACCGCTGACCGCCCTGTCCAGCGAGGCATGGACATTGCCCTCCACATGCCGGTAGAGAGACGGAATCGCCTTCCGTGAGAAAAAGTGGCGTTTGGGAACCTGCCACTGAGGAACCGCACATTGAACAAACTCACGGAAGGGGGCCGAGTCTACCAACTGAAAAGGCAGCAGTTGAAGTGCTAGCAATTTAGCCAGGCTAGCATTCAACCGCTGGGCATGTGGATGGCTGGGAGTGTACTTCTTTCTACGGTCCAGCAGCTGGGGCAGGGAAATTTGCCTGCTGCAATCGGACGTCGGTGTACTGCAAGTACTTGGTTGTGACACACCTAATTCTACACCTTCAGTCCTCTCAGAGCAGCTTTCAGAGAGGACTGAAGGTGTAGTGGGGATGGAGATCCCAGCTGAGGAGGAGCAAGGAGAGGTCCGCTTAGTTCTTTGGTGTGGGTCTTTTATGTGTGCCTGCCAACGAGCTGCATGGCAGGTCGCCATATGTCTGGTCATGCTTGTGGTGCCCAAGCGGCTGATGTTTTGGCCACGCGAGATACGCTTGAGACAAATATTGCAAATAGCAGTGGTGCGATCTGATGCACTCGTCTCAAAAAAGGCCCACACCAAAGAACTTTTCTGATAACGTGCAGAGGCAGCGCCCTGCACAGGCGGAGCTCTGCGGTGTTGTACAGTTGCTGTGCTGGCCTCTACCTGGCCTCCAGGGGCATCCTGCCTCGTTGGACATGTGACGCCGCATCCTCCTCCTCCTCGTCCTCCTCCTCATCCTCTCTCCCTTCAGGCACCCACGTGGAGTCAGTGACCTCATCATCCCCTCCCTCTTCACCACTAGAGCAAACCTGGCAGTAAGCTGCAGCTGGTGGAACAGTACTGCCAGATTCCTCAAGCTGGGTATCATCATCCGAGCCTTCGAATCGTTGGGCATCCTCCTGGAGCATGTACCCAACACTGTGCTCAAAGAGTTCGGGGGACTCCTCAGGAGGACATGGTGGGTCTAGGGAAGGAGTGGCTGATGATGCTCTGTCAGTACCCTGAGCCTGGGTGAGAGAGGATGAGGAGGATGAGGAGGGCTTGGTCATCCATTCTACCAAGCCTTCAGCATGATGCGGCTCCACATGTCCAGCTGCCGAAAACAAAGACGCGCGTGTCCCATGGCCACGTGCTGATGACGATGCACGACCACGTCCACGTCCACGGCCACGTCCACTAGAAACAGAGCCTGCCTGCCCTGTGTTCTTGGCTCTGCACGCTCTGCCTCCCCTTGGCGGTCTTCCAGCCATTGTAGTCGGTAGTCCTGTGGGTGCTGCTGAGAAGAATATATAGGAGCTCTGTGTGATGCCACTAACACACTAGAAGTCCTATGGGTGCTTCTGCAAAGAAAATAGAGGAGCTCTGTGTGATGCCACTAACACACTAGAAGTCCTGTGGGTGCTGCTGAGAAGAAAATATAGGAGCTCTGTGTGATGCCACTAACACACTAGAAGTCCTATGGGTGCTTCTGCAAAGAAAATAGAGGAGCTCTGTGTGATGCCACTAACACACTAGAAGTCCTGTGGGTGCTTCTGCAAAGAAAATAGAGGAGCTCTGTGTGATGCCACTAACACACTAGAAGTCCTGTGGGTGCTGCTGAGAAGAAAATATAGGAGCTCTGTGTGATGCCACTAACACACTAGAAGTCCTATGGGTGCTTCTGCAAAGAAAATAGAGGAGCTCTGTGTGATGCCACTAACACACTAGAAGTCCTATGGGTGCTTCTGCAAAGAAAATAGAGGAGCTCTGTGTGATGCCACTAACACACTAGAAGTCCTGTGGGTGCTTCTGCAAAGAAAATAGAGGAGCTCTGTGTGATGCCACTAACACACTAGAAGTCCTGTGGGTGCTGCTGAGAAGAAAATATAGGAGCTCTGTGTGATGCCACTAACACACTAGAAGTCCTATGGGTGCTTCTGCAAAGAAAATAGAGGAGCTCTGTGTGATGCCACTAACACACTAGAAGTCCTGTGGGTGCTTCTGCAAAGAAAATAGAGGAGCTCTGTGTGATGCCACTAACACACTAGAAGTCCTGTGGGTGCTGCTGAGAAGAAAATATAGGAGCTCTGTGTGATGCCACTAACACACTAGAAGTCCTATGGGTGCTTCTGCAAAGAAAATAGAGGAGCTCTGTGTGATGCCACTAACACACTAGAAGTCCTATGGGTGCTTCTGCAAAGAAAATAGAGGAGCTCTGTGTGATGCCACTAACACACTAGAAGTCCTGTGGGTGCTTCTGCAAAGAAAATAGAGGAGCTCTGTGTGATGCCACTAACACACTAGAAGTCCTGTGGGTGCTGCTGAGAAGAAAATATAGGAGCTCTGTGTGATGCCACTAACACACTAGAAGTCCTATGGGTGCTTCTGCAAAGAAAATAGAGGAGCTCTGTGTGATGCCACTAACACACTAGAAGTCCTGTGGGTGCTTCTGCAAAGAAAATAGAGGAGCTCTGTGTGATGCCACTAACACACTAGAAGTCCTGTGGGTGCTGCTGAGAAGAAAATATAGGAGCTCTGTGTGATGCCACTAACACACTAGAAGTCCTATGGGTGCTTCTGCAAAGAAAATAGAAGAGCTCTGTGTGATGCCACTAACACACTAGAAGTCCTGTGGGTGCTTCTGCAAAGAAAATAGAGGAGCTCTGTGTGATGGGACTAACACACTTCAAGTCCTATGGGTGCTTCTGGGAAGAAAATATAGGTCTGTGTGATGGGACTAACACACTTCAAGTCCTATAGGTGCTTCTGGGAACAAAATATATGATCTCTGTGTGATGGGACTAACACACTTCAAGTCCTATAGGTGCTTCTGGGAAGGAAATGTAGGTCTGTGTGATGGGACTTAAACACTTCAAGTCCTTTAGGGTCTTCTGGGAACAAAATATATGATCTCTGTGTGATGGGACTAACACACTTCAAGTCCTATAGGTGCTTCTGGAAGAAAATGTAGGTCTGTGTGATGGGACTAACACACTTCAAGTCCTATAGGTGCTTCTGGGAACAAAATATATGATCTCTGTGTGATGGGACTAACACACTTCAAGTCCTATAGGTGCTTCTGGGAACAAAATATATGATCTCTGTGTGATGGGACTAACACACTTCAAGTCCTATAGGTGCTTCTGGGAACAAAATATATGATCTCTGTGTGATGGGACTAACACACTTCAAGTCCTATAGGTGCTTCTGGGAAGGAAATGTAGGTCTGTGTGATGGGACTAACACACTTCAAATCCTATAGGTGCTTCTGGGAACAAAATATATGATCTCTGTGTGATGGGACTAACACACTTCAAGTCCTATAGGTGCTTCTGGGAACAAAATATATGATCTCTGTGTGATGGGACTAACACACTTCAAGTCCTATAGGTGCTTCTGGGAAGGAAATGTAGGTCTGTGTGATGGGACTAACACACTTCAAATCCTATAGGTGCTTCTGGGAACAAAATATATGATCTCTGTGTGATGGGACTAACACACTTCAAGTCCTATAGGTGCTTCTGGGAACAAAATATATGATCTCTGTGTGATGGGACTAACACACTTCAAGTCCTATAGGTGCTTCTGGGAAGGAAATGTAGGTCTGTGTGATGGGACTAACACACTTCAAGTCCTATAGGTGCTTCTGGGAACAAAATATATGATCTCTGTGTGATGGGACTAACACACTTCAAGTCCTATAGGTGCTTCTGGGAACAAAATATATGATCTCTGTGTGATGGGACTAACACACTTCAAGTCCTATAGGTGCTTCTGGGAACAAAATATATGATCTCTGTGTGATGGGACTAACACACTTCAAGTCCTATAGGTGCTTCTGGGAACAAAATATATGATCTCTGTGTGATGGGACTAACACACTTCAAGTCCTATAGGTGCTTCTGGGAAGGAAATGTAGGTCTGTGTGATGGGACTAACACACTTCAAGTCCTATAGGTGCTTCTGGGAACAAAATATATGATCTCTGTGTGATGGGACTAACACACTTCAAGTCCTATAGGTGCTTCTGGGAAGAAAATGTAGGTCTGTGTGATGGGACTAACACACTTCAAGTCCTATAGGTGCTTCTGGGAACAAAATATATGATCTCTGTGTGATGGGACTAACACACTTCAAGTCCTATAGGTGCTTCTGGGAAGGAAATGTAGGTCTGTGTGATGGGACTAACACACTTCAAGTCCTATAGGTGCTTCTGGGAACAAAATATATGATCTCTGTGTGATGGGACTAACACACTTCAAGTCCTATAGGTGCTTCTGGGAAGGAAATGTAGGTCTGTGTGATGGGACTAACACACTTCAAGTCCTATAGGTGCTTCTGGGAACAAAATATATGATCTCTGTGTGATGGGACTAACACACTTCAAGTCCTATAGGTGCTTCTGGGAACAAAATATATGATCTCTGTGTGATGGGACTAACACACTTCAAGTCCTATAGGTGCTTCTGGGAACAAAATATATGATCTCTGTGTGATGGGACTAACACACTTCAAGTCCTATAGGTGCTTCTGGGAACAAAATATATGATCTCTGTGTGATGGGACTAACACACTTCAAGTCCTATAGGTGCTTCTGGGAACAAAATATATGATCTCTGTGTGATGGGACTAACACACTTCAAGTCCTATAGGTGCTTCTGGGAAGGAAATGTAGGTCTGTGTGATGGGACTAACACACTTCAAGTCTTATAGGTGCTTCTGGGAACAAAATATATGATCTCTGTGTGATGGGACTAACACACTTCAAGTCCTATAGGTGCTTCTGGGAACAAAATATATGATCTCTGTGTGATGGGACTAACACACTTCAAGTCCTATAGGTGCTTCTGGGAAGGAAATGTAGGTCTGTGTGATGGGACTAACACACTTCAAGTCCTATAGGTGCTTCTGGGAACAAAATATATGATCTCTGTGTGATGGGACTAACACACTTCAAGTCCTATAGGTGCTTCTGGGAACAAAATATATGATCTCTGTGTGATGGGACTAACACACTTCAAGTCCTATAGGTGCTTCTGGGAACAAAATATATGATCTCTGTGTGATGGGACTAACACACTTCAAGTCCTATAGGTGCTTCTGGGAAGAAAATGTAGGTCTGTGTGATGGGACTAACACACTTCAAGTCCTATAGGTGCTTCTGGGAACAAAATATATGATCTCTGTGTGATGGGACTAACACACTTCAAGTCCTATAGGTGCTTCTGGGAAGAAAATGTAGGTCTGTGTGATGGGACTAACACACTTCAAGTCCTATAGGTGCTTCTGGGAACAAAATATATGATCTCTGTGTGATGGGACTAACACACTTCAAGTCCTATAGGTGCTTCTGGGAACAAAATATATGATCTCTGTGTGATGGGACTAACACACTTCAAGTCCTATAGGTGCTTCTGGGAACAAAATATATGATCTCTGTGTGATGGGACTAACACACTTCAAGTCCTATAGGTGCTTCTGGGAACAAAATATATGATCTCTGTGTGATGGGACTAACACACTTCAAGTCCTATAGGTGCTTCTGGGAAGGAAATGTAGGTCTGTGTGATGGGACTAACACACTTCAAGTCCTATAGGTGCTTCTGGGAACAAAATATATGATCTCTGTGTGATGGGACTAACACACTTCAAGTCCTATAGGTGCTTCTGGGAACAAAATATATGATCTCTGTGTGATGGGACTAACACACTTCAAGTCCTATAGGTGCTTCTGGGAACAAAATATATGATCTCTGTGTGATGGGACTAACACACTTCAAGTCCTATAGGTGCTTCTGGGAAGAAAATGTAGGTCTGTGTGATGGGACTAACACACTTCAAGTCCTATAGGTGCTTCTGAGAACAAAATATATGATCTCTGTGTGATGGGACTAACACACTTCAAGTCCTATAGGTGCTTCTGGGAAGAAAATGTAGGTCTGTGTGATGGGACTAACACACTTCAAGTCCTATAGGTGCTTCTGGGAACAAAATATATGATCTCTGTGTGATGGGACTAACACACTTCAAGTCCTATAGGTGCTTCTGGGAACAAAATATATGATCTCTGTGTGATGGGACTAACACACTTCAAGTCCTATAGGTGCTTCTGGGAACAAAATATATGATCTCTGTGTGATGGGACTAACACACTTCAAGTCCTATAGGTGCTTCTGGGAAGAAAATGTAGGTCTGTGTGATGGGACTAACACACTTCAAGTCCTATAGGTGCTTCTGGGAACAAAATATATGATCTCTGTGTGATGGGACTAACACACTTCAAGTCCTATAGGTGCTTCTGGGAAGAAAATATAGGAGCTCTGCCTGCCTGCCACAAACACACTACAAGTCCTATAGGTGCTTCTGGGAACAAAATATAGGAGCTCTGCCTGCCTGCCACGAACACACTACAAGTCCTATAGGTGCTTCTGGGAACAAAATATAGGAGCTCTGCCTGCCTGCCAGGAACACACTACAAGTCCTATAGGTGCTTCTGGGAACAAAATATAGGAGCTCTGCCTGCCTGCCACGAACACACTACAAGTCCTATAGGTGCTTCTGGGAACAAAATATAGGAGCTCTGCCTGCCTGCCACGAACACACTACAAGTCCTATAGGTGCTTCTGGGAACAAAATATAGGAGCTCTGCCTGCCTGCCACGAACACACTACAAGTCCTATAGGTGCTTCTGGGAACAAAATATAGGAGCTCTGCCTGCCTGCCACGAACACACTACAAGTCCTATAGGTGCTTCTGGGAACAAAATATAGGAGCTCTGCCTGCCTGCCACGAACACACTACAAGCCCCTCTTTCTAAATCAATCTTTGTAAATGAATCTATCTAAATCAATCTCTCAAAGTCAATCTCTCTAACTAACTAAATCCAGCAGAGTGTCACAGATCTATCCTGCTCTATCTGCGCCGGAACAGCATGTGACCGGCGCAGACGGCGTGGCGGCCTTTTATAGGGGGGGGCGTGTGCTAAAGCCCCTGAGCTGTAATTGGCTACAGGCGTCCTGCCTGTAGCCAATTATGGCTCTTCGAGTTTCCGGGGCTGTGATTGGCCAAGCATGCGGGGTCACAGTGCATGCTTGGCCAATCATCAGCCAGCAATGCACTGCGCCGGCCGCGCCGGCCGCAATGCATTGCGGGGCCGCTCGCATCACACGAACGTGATGCGAGCGGCCAAAATAGTTCTGGGCTCGCCGAGCGAGCGAACGCCCGGTGCTCGATGCGAACGTGGGTTCGCATCGAGCACCGGGCCCATCCCTACTGCTGATCTGTCATGCTGCTGTATTTTACATCATGTTTGTAGTTATTAGGGCCTGTTTACAACATTACATTGCAGTAAGGTGTGCATTACAGGGCCAATAATTTAAAATTATTTTTGAATGGCACCCCAATGAATGTCTACAAGGCACCTGTGTCATAGAACACTACAGTGCACAGTAACACTATACTGTGAGTTGCAGAACACTGCAATACAATAAATGAAGTGACATGTGTGCACTTTAACCGGTTCCCGACCGCCTCGCGTACATATACAGGGGCAGAATAGCTTCCCTGCACGAAACCCAGGACGGCGTTCCTTTAAGAGCCCCAGCATGTAAACACACAAATCCCTGTGCTGTCAGAGGAGAGGAGACATGTTGTTTGTTCCTACTATGTAGGAACAGAAAAATGTCTCCTCTCCTACTCAGTCATATCCCCATACAGTTAGAACATAGCTAGGGAACACAGATTTAACCCCTTGATCTCCCCCTAGTGATAACCCCTTCTGTACCAGTGTAATTTACACGGTAATCAGTGCATTTTTATAGCACTGATCGCTGTATAATTGTCAATGGTCCCAAAAATTTGTCAAAAGTGTTTGATCTGTCCGCCGCAATGTCGCAATACTGTTAGAAATCGCAGATCACCGCCATTACTAGTAAAAAAATTAGAATAATAAAAATGACATAAAAATTGCATAAATCTTTCCCATAGTTTGTAGACACTTTAACTTTTGCGCAAACCAATCAATATAAGCTTATTGCGATTTTTTTACCAAAAATATGTAGAAGAATATATATTGGCCTAAACTGATGAAGAAATGTGTTTTTTAAAAACATTTTTGGGGATATTATTATATCAAAAAGTAAAAAATATTGTTTTTTTTTTTCAAAATGTTTTTTGTGTATAGCGCAAAAAATAAAAATGCAGAGGTGATCAAATATCACCAAAAGAAAGCTCTATTTGTGAGAAAAAAAGGACGCAAATATAATTTGAGTACAGCATTGCATGACAGCGCAATTACCAGTTAAAGCGAGGCAGTGCCAAATTGTAAAAAGTGCTCTGGTCAGGAAGGGGGTAAATGCACTCCAACTGTCCTGACCAGTGTAGGCAGTGTAGGTAGGCCCTTAAATAAACCTTCATGACCACACCCAATTTTGAAATTATGATTTTCACTGGTTTACTCAACAATAACGTTGCTATACCAAAATGAATTTCTTCATTTTAAATCACTCATAGGTAAATTTTTTTAAGGCACTGAAACAATTCCTACCTGCACCTTGTGTTTTTCACCTGCATAAGATGTACATTGATCAAGTAGTTTCTGGTAGTGTCATTTGTTGCCGTGACTACACAGCATATAGTAGAGTAAATCTTCACATTGCCGAGTCATCAATTTCTGCTTATGCTGTTACATGAGACATGTGGCATTGCACTGCATAGGTTAATGCATGACTTCTCTCTGTAGTGTGAGGCCTGAAATGTCCTGTGAAGAAACAACATATCCCACAAATCCCGGGTCTTTCAATTTAGTGCTGGTGCAGGTGAGAGTTGCATGGTAATTACTGTAGATCTAACACAAATAGGCAGGGTATTCACAGACACACTCACACATCTGGGGGATGTGTTTCATCACATTAGCACTCCCACATTTATGAGGCAACACAGGGAAGATGGCAAGACATACAGTACATTGGACACTGTGTGACCAGGAACAGGAAATTGTCCTGCACTGGGTCCAGCTAGCTGAAGTAATACATAGACATAGGGGGAGTTAACCAGCCACTAAACTACAAACAGCAGCTATCCTTACAAGGTAAAGCAAACAAACACAGCAAATATAACTACACTATTACCTACTTGAAACATTGAAAACATTTGTAGAGTGTACAATGCCTTTAAAAATTCAATGATTTTATTTTTTTTTTTTTTTTTTTTACTTTTTATAATTGATTTAATAATATTTTTAATTATTAAAATAAGCAGAGAAATTGATAAAAAAAAGTAAATTGCATATTTTTTTTATAATTAATAATAAATAAAATATTTTCACAACTAGTTTACTCCTCAGTACAGGGACCCTTAATAAAAACATCAGTTTTGGAAAAAAAAAAAAAAAAAACAGAGCTGCGTGGCTGATAAACAAGTGTGTATATTTTGGATTTCTAGATTTAGGAATGTTGAACTTTTTTTTTTTTTTTTTTTTTAAAGAATAGGCTTTATTTGGTTTTAAAGCAGAAGAACATTTGTACACATACAGAGACATTAAAAAATGCACAGAGAAGAAGGTATACCACAGTTGTTTTATAAGTCAATGGAGAGGGGGAGGATGGGGGGTCACAGATGGAGTGACACTGAGGGTGGGCGAGAGAGAGTGGGGGCTGAAGGGGAGAAACACTGTGATGTGTTTTTTGGACAGTTTTTTTCTCAGTCCAGGAGTAACAGTGTGTGCTTGTAAGATGCGGCAGCCGGCTCCATAGAGCAGAAGAGACTCTGGTGTAGAGGAGAAAAGAGAGAGAGCAGCGCCGCTCTAAGAGTAGTGGGTCTGATTACAGTGGGAACTGTATGTGAAAATAAAAAGAAAGTATGTACTCACACTTTGTTTAAAAATATCAGGCACGTAGCGGTATCTTTATTTTGTCTGAAGTCCTCGGCCGTCCTCCGGTGTCATGGCTATGGTGGGGAAACGCACGGTCCCTTGCGTCTCGTGGTTCCTCCCAAAACCTCCCAAGTTTTTTTTTTTTTTATTTTTTTTTTTTTTTTTTTTTTTTTTTTTTTTTTTTTTTTTTTTCCCCTTTTTATTTTTTTTTTTTTTTTTTTTTTTTTTTTTTTTTTTTTTTTTTTTTTTCTTTTTTTTTTTTTTTTTTTTTTTTTTTTTTTTTTTTTTTTTTATTTTTTTTTTTTTTTTTTTTTTTTTTTTTTTTTTTTTTTTTTTTTTTTTTTTTATTTTATTATTTATTTTTTTTTTTTTTTTTTTTTTTTTTTTTTTTTTTTTTTTTTTTTTTTTTTTTTTTTTTTTTTTTTTTTTTTTTTTTTTTTTTTTTTTTTTTTTTTTTTTTTTTTTTTTTTTTTTTTTTTTTTTTTTTTTTTTTTTTTTTTTTTTTTTATTATATATTTTTTTTTTTTTTTTTTTTTTTTTTTTTTTTTTTTTTTTTTTTTTTTTTTATTTTTTTTTTTTTTTTTTTTATTTTTTTTTTTTTTTTTTTTTTTTTTTTTCTTTTTTATTTCCCCCCCCCCTTCTTATTTTTACCGGTCACCAACAGTCATCAGAGCAAGCGTCACTTCCCTCCTCCATCACACCATTTCCATCTCCTTAATTTTTCCCCCCATCATCTACATATATTTCCTGAAATTAGGAGCCATTGCACCTGTTTGTGTGTGTATATATATATATATATATATATATATATATATATATATATATATATGCGTCTTTTTACATCTGTATATATATATGTACAATTTCATGAAATTTCTCCTTATTATCTAAAAACATCATTTTTTTTTTTTTTTTTTTTTAATATAACTTTCATATAAAATTTACTTGTACAGATTTTATATAGATTTTTTAATACAGCTCTTTAATACAGCATTTTAATCACTTCCTATTCTTTCTCATTCTGATCACATCTATATCTCCATTCTGCAGCACACTCCAATTGCCCACATTATTTCATGCATACTATAAACTCTCCCCTATATATAAATAATATATCCTCCATTTTCCACCCATCATCTTTCACCCCTTTCGCCATCCTTCCTTTTTATTTTTTATTCCTCACCTCATCCACACTACTGTCATTCTATAACATATTGACCCACCAAACTACAATCCCCATCAGCTCTCTCTCTCCCAGTCCCGCCCACACTCACATTCCCTTCCCCTCCTCATGATTGCTTCCACATCATCACCTTTCCCTCCCCCCCCCCCTGGTCTTGCTACACACATTTTTAACAGTCAAAACATCTCAACACAAATTATGTTACCAAACATGAATGATCCTTTTAAACTTCTCACAACACCTCTAATACATGATCAGCGTTGGCCAATTTTAAAGTTTTTAAAGTTTTTTAAAGTATATAGATAGATACCGCCCCCATTTTTTATTTTTTATTTTTTTGTTTTTTTTGTTTTTTTTTTCCTCCCACACTCCCCCTTCCCCCTTCAACCACTATAAATATGTGTCTACAAGCTGCAGCTGTTTACACCGCCTGATGAAGGAGCACGCATGCTCCGAACGCGAGCGCTTCCAACCACGCCTACCAACGTCATCAATCCTGCTGACGTGCCTATCCTGGGACGCACTCACCTCGGAACCACGAGACGCAAGGGACCGTGCGTTTCCCCACCATAGCCATGACACCGGAGGACGGCCGAGGACTTCAGACAAAATAAAGATACCGCTACGTGCCTGATATTTTTAAACAAAGTGTGAGTACATACTTTCTTTTTATTTTCACATACAGTTCCCACTGTAATCAGACCCACTACTCTTAGAGCGGCGCTGCTCTCTCTCTTTTCTCCGCTTTATAAGTCAACCAATCACACCGCATAGCATGATGACAAATTGTGTTTAAAAAATACAGTAGGGCTGCCATAAGGCAGACAGCCCAGCTAGTCAAAAAGAAATGTCCTAGGTTAGTTCATGATAAGAACAGGCAAAAAATAAAATGGCCACATGACTTGGTGGAACAGGTGTCTGATACCACTAGTAAGGTGAGGGAACCTCAGAAAGAAAAGAAATACAGTTCCTTGCAAAAGTATTCACCCCCCTTCGCTATTTACCTATTTTGTTACATTACAGCCTTTGGTTCAATGTTTTTTTAATCTGACCTATATGTGATGGTCAGAACACAATAGTCTAAGTTGGTGAAGTAAAATAGAAAAAGAAAAATATTTACTCATACAGCTATTTTTCAGAAATAAAAAACTGATAATTGGCATGTGCGTATGTATTTACCCCCTCTGTTATGAAGCCCATAAAAAGCTCTGGCACAACAATTACCTTCAGAAGTCACATAATTAGTGAAATGATGTCCACCTGTGTGTAATCATGATCTGTCATTACATATACACACCTTTTTGAAAGGCCCCAGATTCTGCAACACCTAAGCAAGAGGCACCACTAACCAAACACTGCCATGAACACCAAGGAACTCTCCAAACAAGTAAGGGACAATGTTGTTGAGAAGTACAAGTCATGGTTAGGTTATAAAAAATATCCAAATCTTTGATGATCCCTAGGAGCACCATCAAATCTATCATAACCAAATGTAAAGAACATGGCACAACAGCAAACCTGCCAATATACGGCCTCACACCAAAACTCACGGACCAGGCAAGGAGGGCATTAATCAGAGAGGCAGCACAGAGACCTAAGGTAACCCTGGAGGATCTTCAGAGTTCCACAGCAGAGACTGGAGTATCTGTACATAGGACGACAATAAGTACGCTCCATAGAGTTGGGCTTTATGGCAGAGTGGCCAGAAGAAAGCCATTACTTTTAGCAAAAATCAAAATGGCACATTTTGAGTTCGCGAAAAGGCACGTGGGAGACTCCCAAAATGTATGGAGGAAGGTGCCCTGGTCTGATGAGACTAAAATGGAACTTTTTGGCCATCAAAGAAAAAGCTATGTCTGGCGCAAACCCAACACATCAGATCACCCAAAGAACACCATCCCCACAGTGAAACATGGTGGTGTCAGCATTATGCTGTAGGGATGTTTTTCAGCAGTCGGGACTGGGAATGGTGGATGGTGCTAAATAAAGGGATATTCTTGAGCAAAACCTGTACCACTCTGTGTGAGATTTGAGGCTAGGACAGAGTTTCACCTTCAAGCAGGATAATGACCCCAAACACACTGCTAAAGCAACACTTCAGTGGTTTAAGGGGAAACATGTACATGTGGTGGAATGGCCTAGTCAAAGCCCAGACCTCAATCCAATAGAAAACCTGTGGTCAGACTTAAAGATTGCTGTTCACAAGTGCAAACCATCCAACTTGAAGGAGCTGGAGCAGTTTTGCAAGGAGGGATGGGCAAAAATCCCATTGGTAAGATGTGGCAAGCTCATAGAGAGTTATCCAAAGCGACTTGGAGCTGTGATAGCTGCAAAAGGTGGCTCTACAAAGTATTGACTTTAGGGGGGTGAATAGTTATGCACATTGACTTTTTCTGTTATTTTGTCCTATTTGTTGTTTGCTTCACAATAAAAAAAAAAATCTTCAAAGTTGTGGGCATGTTCTGTATATTAAATGATGCAAATCCTCAAACAATTCATGTTAATTTCAGGCTCTGAGGCAACAAAACACAAACAATGCCAAGGGGGGTGAATACTTTTGCAAGGTACTGTAGAGCAGAAGAGCATAGGAGAAATAGGAGATAGAGAAAAAGAAGGGAGGAATCTTACCTGAGGAAATGCCAAGACCACCAACAACAGAAGGACAAGATCCTATATGAGGTATTGTTGGAATTTAGCTGATGTAGAGAAATCATAGCAAGTGAACTGTAAAACCAAGAACTTCAGGTATCGTTCATGAAGATTGTCAGTTAGCTCCTCCATCCTCATTACTCGGTTGAGTTCCTCAGACTATTCCCTAATAGAAGTAGTCATTGTTGTTTTCAAATGTCGGGGGATCAAGAAATGATCTGCAGTCAGAAGAAATCAGAGAATACAAGTGTTATTAAACCCAGTAATATGTAAATAGTTAATCCATAGAATCCAAAGAAAGAATCATAAGAATCATATACAGCTGGTCAGGTCAGTATTATGTACATAGGCTGCATTCCTCTTTTGCTTTAAAGTATTACCAAACCAAGTAATATGAAGATAGTTCATCTGCCCCCCCCCCCCCCCCCCACACACACACACAGTGCCCACAGCTTCTAAATCTTCTTTTTACATTAAAATGCTGCCTCTATATACATTTTTGTCTGATCTGTATACCACAGTCATGTGATAAACTGCAGGGTCCGCCTGAGTGCTAAGTGTTCAGGTAGGAGGAGATTTCCGCTACTGCCTTTGTTTTCATGCTGTTATGGGAGATGGATCATCCATCAATCAAGATGTGACATCCCACCCACTGTGTTCTTTTTTAGTTACTGGGCATGGATGAAGAAGGATGGACTGGGCTATTATTTAAGATCTGTATACATGCCCACCTGTGTGATGTCAATATCATGTGACCTGAAAAGCTCAGCTCAACAAGAAAATATTCTCTCCAGCAATAGAGACCAAGCTGAGCATGTGCAGGGGGACCACTCTTACTGTGTATTATCTGGCCTTGCCCAGAGAGACCCTGCTGGAGGGGGAAGATCTGTGCATATAGGATGGAAGAGCCTTATTACACAATGCAGAGGATTAACCCCTTAAGTTCCATAGTGATTATAACAAGCATGCTATTCTGCATATACAGACAGATTTTACTGTTGTGGGTTTAGTAACACTTAGCCCCCATACACACAGTTGGAAATTCCGACCACAAAATCCGTCCGATTTTTTCCAACGGATTTTGTCCAAAACTGGTGTTGCATACACACGGTTGGACAAAGTTGTCGGAAAATCTGATCGTTCCAAACGTGGTGACGTTAGTTGTGTACTACGGAACTACGTAGAGGCTAGTAGCCAATAGCTTTGGTCTCGTAATTTGATCTGAGCATGCGTGGCACTTTGTCCGTCGGAATTCCCTACACACGATCGAAAAAGTCAGAGCGGATTTTGTTGTTGGAAAATTTGAGACCCTGCTCTCAAATTTTTTCCGTCGGAAATTCAGACAGAAAAAGCCTGCTAGAGCCCCCACACGATCGGATTTTCCGACAACATAATCCGATCAGACTTTTTCCATCGGAATATCCGACCGTGTGTACGGGGCATTAAAGATTAGCAATTTACCGAGGAATCATTGAGAGGAGTACAACCTCTGGAGTCTGAGGCCAGGTTCTATCTGTAATCAGGTGACAAAGTGGGAATATTTTGAGCCAAAAAGGTTGCATGCAAGGACAGGCCCACCAAATATGTAAGAGGGCACCTCCTTGTTCTCTGCTTTTCCAGCACTGGTCACAAATCCATAGGATAATCTTGTGTAGAGAGGCTGGGCTCCTGAACCAATGGGATAAGAGTTTTGTTCCAGTCTTCTTCAAGGATGGAATGGCCCAGTTCCATTTTCCAGTCTCATGTACAGTAAAAAAAAAAGGTGTTTAGGAAAATAATTGGAGGGGAGAATGTTATAGAGCTGAGATATTAGGTGGAAACATTCCATTTGAAGCATACACAGAGTTTCAAAGGGTTTTAAAACTTTATAAAGTCATACCGATTTGAGGAGCTTAGAATGAAAATGTTTGAGTTGAAGATACAGAAGTCCTTTTCCCTGTCTTGGGACCACAGGAGTAGAGAGCTCTGAGAGGGGTTTATGGACAGCAAAGCCTGTTGGTTTGGTGGGGCTGCAAAGCCCTTCCAGCCTAAGAAACATCTACAGTGAGGGTCTGGAGGAAACTCTGGGTTGCCCAAGATAGGTGTGAGTGAGCCAACATATGTAGAAAAGATATACTTCCTTACTGCAAGGTCACTAGTGGAGGAAGAGTCTGCCAGAAAGCCAGACAAACCCAGGGTAAGGATGTCAGAGGCAATGGAGAAACATGCTATTTAATACTTACCCAGAGTTTGGTTCAGTCATGCAGCAACCAATCTGGAATTCTACAGAGAGCAGCACCCGTGTAATACCATTTGAGATGCGGAAGGCCCATTCCACCCTCCGCCTTTTGCTTGACCAAAATATCATGTCGCAACCGAGCTGGTTTTTGGGACCACAGGTATGTGAGCAATTCTGAACTTGCAGGCTGGAAAGATGAACACAAGACTAGAAGAGTTATAAAAATTGGTGGAGGGCATCCAGTTTATATAGGGACATTCTCCCTAGCCAGGAGTCACGCAGTGATGACCAATATTGGAGTCAACGTTGGGTAGAAGCTAACAGTGGTAGGTAATTGAGCTCATAGAATGTATCTATTTGTGTTGGGATATGTAACCCCAAGTACTTGATTGAGTGCTGAGCTCAACAGAAGACACCTAATGTCAATTACATTTTTCCTACTATGCTGGAAATAGGCAACTTTAGCTCAAGGGATATGGTTTTACCTTTTTCTTGACCAAAATTGCAAGAATTGCAGAAGGTGGTATTTGACGTACGAGGGTCTTTTTTCAACCTTAATAACCATAACAGATATAAAATACTTGTATGTATGTGAAAAAAGTGGGGCCACATTTGCGTATATGCTCGGCATGTAGGGGTTAAGTGATTTCTTAATTCAACAGCAGTAATCAAGCCTGGGTGTGGCAAGTGAAATTTAACTCAGCTTTCCAAAAAATTTGGTTAATCACAGTTCATTCATGATTTAGCAAGAGGGGGTTTCTTTTTTACATAGGGCCAGGCATGTTGGACAGCTTTTTTCCCTATATAAATTAATTCATCATGTAAAAACTGCATTTTGTATTTACTCAGTTTATCTTTGTGTAATGATAAAATTAGATTGATGATCTAAATCATTTAAGTGTGACAAATATGCAAATAAAATAAAAATACTTTTTCACAACACTATACAGTATATATATATATATATATATATATATATATATATATCTTAGATAGGTATTACATTTCAGAGCTTGAAGTCCTGATATCAATTATTACTGAGCCTGCCAAGGGACATAAAAACAACAGCTGCAAGTTCATATAAGAATAGAGAATTCATGTGACTGTCTTATTATATTTATAAACTGACTCTTCAATGCAAAACCTGCCAGGCATGATGCATAAGTCTTTCTCTTGTATTATGTGGCAGATATTTTATAGCCCAGCACAATGAATGTGAGACTTGCAGCATCCATCATGCTTAACATTGCATACAGAAATTGTAAGTGTTCATGCCAAACTTTCACTGCAGCATCTTAAAGCTGCCTGTAAGCAGGTAAAAAAAACACAGACTTGTGCAGGTATGTGTTCATTAAAAACCATTACGTGCAATTTTAAAAACAACTGGTATTCCATCATTTGAATTGTATTAGCCTTTGGCTGTCCATTCTATAGCAGAGCTCAGTTTGGGAGGGAGGAAAGCAGAATAAGGAGTCAGTCAGTTGTGTTGCAATGCTTATGTGTTAAAAAGAAACTTATGCCGCGTACACACGGTTGGAATTTCCGACAGAAAAAGTCTGATGGGAGCTTTTGGTCGGATATTCCGACCGTGTGTATGTCCCATCGGACTTTTTCTGTCGGTATTTCCGAGAGACTTAGATAGAGAACATGTTCTAAATTTTTCCGTCAGAAATGCCGACGGAGGTTATCCCGTTGGCAAGTCCGACAGTGTGTACGTGGCATTACTGGCAAAGTGAGCAGAAAGGCAATTTATTAGTCTGCTGTTTATCTTTCACTGTCCAGTCAGAAGTTTAAGGCAGGGAAAAACCCTAGTTGTATTTAATAACTGCAGGCAGCTGTATGCACTGTCTGGCAAGGCTGTGTAAATATCAGGACTGGATGGAAGGAAATGTAAATCCTTTGGCAGATATTCACATATTTATATTAATTGTGGGTATTCCTTGATTTTTCTATAAGTGAAGCTTTGTATAGTTAATAGTTGAAAATCTGCACACATTTATGACATTTATTTTTAGTTTGTATCCTTGTATTTTGAACACAGGGGTGGGTGTGTATATATTTTTTTGTACTTTATTCATCAAAACAAATAAAATATATAGATATGAATTTGAACATATGAATGAATATACAGCTTTCATATGTATATTTTATTTGTTTTGATGAATAAAGTACAGTGCTAAAAACATATACACACCCACCCCTGTGTTCAAAATACATAGATACAAACTAAGAATAAATGCCATAAATGTGTAAAGATTTTCTTTCAATACATTTCTATTGTTAATAACAAGCGACAATACATCACAAATAAGATGATGAACAAAATGTCAAGGATGATACAGATTATAGAGGCCTTTCTCTTGCACAAAAAACAGCTGATAATCAGAGACTGTTAAACCTAACGCTCCCTCCGGAGCAAATTGTACTGGAGACTGTAATGTATAAGTGTTATTCCGAGCAAGTCAGATAAAAATGGTCACCTGATCCATAGGAGTATTATCTTTTTTTTTTTTTTAACTGTTTATTTCTTTATTGTTTTCATCAGTACAAAACAAAACACATATTATTTATACAAACATCATATCTTACTAAGTTTTCCTCTAGTGTTCCAATCCATTTTACCCCTTCCCTAACCCACCCTTTCCACCCCCACCATTGTTTTGCTCAAGCACTAATTTCTTTTATCTTCACTGCTCTTATATACTCACTGGGGGGAGTTGTTATTTCTTATACATTTTCACCTTTTACTTAACCTCGTTCTATTTCTTGTAACCCAATTTTACTAACACCACTTAACTATGCTTCCTTTATGGTGGGCAACCCATTTTCCTCAACCAAAGTTCCCATAGTGTTTTAAATTTGTTAAAATTTTCTCTTCTGATAAATACTACCCTTTCTTTCCATATTGTCTCATTTATTGTGTTAACCCATTCTATCAGTTTCGGGGCTTTCGATGCTTGCCAGTTTTGTGCTAACAGTTTTCTAGCCTGATACAGGCACCTTCGTACTGCTACCATGATGTTTTTTTGGCCATGACTTCCCTCCATACATCCTAATAGACAAACTTTTGCTTCTAATTTTAATTTCTTCCCCAAAAGTTATGTTAATAGTATCCAATACTGTGCTCCAATACCTCTGTAACTTTGGGCACCTCCACATCATGTGTATAAGATCTCCTGAGTCCTGGCATCTAGGGCATTTATCGTCTGATTTCCTCCCATACATAGGCAACCTCTTCGGAGTATAATATACTCGGTGTATTAAAAATAAATGCGACATTCTCTGTGATGGGGATAGTGACACCAGTGGCCCTTGATCTAATATCTGTTTCCAGTGATCAGCTGTTATAGCGCCTAGATCTTTCTCCCACTTCCCTCTATTTTT
Source organism: Lithobates sylvaticus (assembly GCA_028564925.1). Classification (NCBI taxonomy): domain Eukaryota; kingdom Metazoa; phylum Chordata; class Amphibia; order Anura; family Ranidae; genus Lithobates; species Lithobates sylvaticus. Next base: position 167,747,257 of record CM053028.1, read on the forward strand.
CTCCACCATATCTCTAGATATTGATCTAGTGCTGATCTGTTGGTATAGGTCTGAAATAATGGCTTTAAAGTCTCCCCCCTTAATTATTCTTTGGAGATGTGGGATTTCTTCCCATACCACTGATTGCGATTTAAATTGAGCTTGTAAGGCATGTCTTATTTGTAGATACCTGTAAAATAAAGTGTTTGGTATTCCATATTCTCTACTCAATTCCGCAAAAGATTTTAATGTGGTGGCCTTATATAGTTGTATTACCCTAGTTATGCCCAACTTCTCCCATTCTCTGATCTTCCCCATGGCCTGGATTTCCTGCTAATTTTTGTTATCCCAAAGGGAGGAATGTTCCGTCAACCCCTCATATCCCAGTGCTACTTTACCCGCTTTCCACACCCTCGTAATCATTCCCAGCATTGGGCATCTGACCGAGAAGATTTTCTATTATAGTACTGTGGGGGGCATCTAGTAGCATCATTTTACTGCTGATATTCTCACCATCTTTTGTACTACATCCACTCAGGTGCTGTAGTTGAGCAGCTAGAAAATAGCTACGAGGGTGCGGAACAGCCATCCCTCCCTCATTAATTGGCAGTTGTAATGTTGCCCAATCCTTGCTCTACCATTCTTCCAAATCAGTTCCCTAAAAACGGTTTCTAGCTTTCTAAACCATTCCTTTCCTATCCATACTGGGCTTTTATGAAGTATATATAGTAATTGCGGCATCCAGATCATTTTAATAAGATTGATACGTCCTGTCACTGACAGTGGCAGTCGTCCCCAGATGTCTGCTTTTCTTTTAAATTTGTCCAACAAAGGGCCTAAATTATTACGAATATACTGCTCTGGATGCCGTGTTACCACTATTCCCAAATAGTCCATCTTTTCCACCACTTTTAACTGAGACATATCACCTATATCTGTATTGTCCAATGGGTCCACGGGTAAGAGTGCTGACTTTCCCCAATTTATCACTAAACCCAAAAATTGTCCATATCGTTCTACTAGCTGTACTGCCCCTTTCAAAGATTTATTAATATCCACCAAAAAGAGTAATATGTCATCTGCATACAATGCAGTTTTTTCCTCCCATACTTTCCTCTGAAATCCCTGAATATCTTGTGTAGATCTAATTAATATCGCCAGTGGTTCTATTGCCAATGTGAAGAGGAGGGGAGACAGGGGACAACCCTGTCTTGTCCCCCTCTCCAATCGGAACATCTTGGAACATTCATTATTAATTTTTATTTTGGCCTGTGGGGAATTATAAAGTGTTTTTACTAGTCTAATAAAAGAGGGTCCAAACCCGAATTTTTCTAAAACCAGCCAGAGATAGTCCTATTCTAGGCTGTCAAATGCCTTCGTTGCATCCAGCGACAGAATAGCTCTATTCCCTGTATTCTCCGTTGGCATCTGCAGGTTTAGGTAGACCCTTCTGATATTAGTACTCGTTGCTCTATTGGGGATAAACCCAGACTGATCCGGGTGTATAAGTTCCTGAATATATTTATTCATCCTAGCTGCTATCACCCTAGCCATGATCTTAATATCTGAGCATAGTAGTGATATTGGTCTATAGGATGCTGTATCTAGTCGATCTTTTCCCTCCTTTTGGAGTACGATTATAATCGCTTCTGTCATCGATATGGGCAATTTCCCTTCTACTACTACACTATTTACTACCTTCAATAGTTCTGGGAGCAGTACCTCCCCGTACTGTTTATATATCTCTACTGGCAACCCATCTGGCCCAGGAAACTTTTGATTTGCCACCCCCCTTACTGCTGACTGTAGTTCCTCCAAAGTTATAGGGGCCTCCATAGCTTCTCTGTCTTCCTCCTTTAATACCGGTGTCTCTATTCCCCCTAGGAAACCATTCATTGCCTCTACCACCTCTGTTGTCACTATCCTCTTTGATTTATATAGATCCTCATAATAAGTCTCAAATGTCTCCAAGATTGTCGTAGTCTGGGAGGAAATCACCCCGTCCACTGTTCTTATTGCAGAAATGTTAGAAGGAGTTGAATTAGTTTTGGTCAAGAGAGCACGCATATGGCCTACACTCTCTCCCTCTGCAAAAGCTTTCTGTCTCTGAAAGAGATGCTTATTCTCCATCTTCTTTGTAACCAGCATTTTATATTCCTTCTGTTTCTCAAGCCAACTTCTTTGTCTAACAGTTGATGGTTCCTCTACATCTAGTTTTTCTGCCTCCAACACCTCCTTCCTTACTCTTTCTTCCCACTCTATAGAGCTTCTTTTTATTTTGGCCACTTGTTGGATTAGTAATCCCCTTAAAAAAGCCTTCAGAGTGTCCCATGCCACTCCCACTGGTGCTGTCCTTACATTAAGGGATATAAATTCCTTTAATTTTTTATTTACCTCCTCTGGCTTTTCTATCAGTTCCAACCAGAAAGGACTTATTTTCCAATTATTCAAGGGACATTTTTTCCTTGTGTTCATTGTGATCACCAGTGGAGAGTGGTCCAACACCCCTCTTGGGTAATATACAATCTTCGCTACTAACTGCAATGTGTCTCTATTTCCCCATACCATATCTATTCTAGACAATGTATTATATGTGCCCGAAAAACAGGAGTACTGCCGCACATCTGGATTTCCTATTCTCCACATATCGCACCACCCCACTTCTTCCAAAAATTGAGATAAGCGTCCCTCCCTCATTCCATCCATCCCAGCTCTTACTGGGAATCTGTCTAATGTTCTATCAAGTACTTCATTAAAGTCTCCTACCCCCATTACTGGGGTGTCTTCCTTATCTAGTAAGAACTCCATTAATCTGTACAGGACCTCCATTTTAAAAGGTGGAGGGATGTAGATGTTTGCCAGTACATAAGGTTCATCTACAATAAAGCAGTACGGAGGGCGTGGCCAAGACCGGCATGTGAGAGGACGCATCTCCCACAGCTCCCGGCGTTGATCCTGCACCGATCCTCCCCCAGCCACCCAACCGAGCTCTAAGCACCCTATGCTGCACACCTACCTTCAGGAGACCCCCGTGGAACCACCACCGGCCCTCTGCACCAGAGGAATGACCCGAAAAAGCCAGATGGACATCGCGGGCCCAGAAATCCAAGATGGCGCCGCCGCGCTTACAGCGAAAGGGACGCCACGAGGCCCAGACAAATCAAGCCACAAGGCAAGTAAACCTCCCAAATCTGTGGGGAAAGAAGGCCCAAAGGACATGCTATACTATGCCCAGAGACTGTCAGGGGTGAGCGGCCTGGAGCAGCCGTCCCGCGCCAGTGACCAAATACATAGGCCGCAAAGCCTGCAGCCTATACAAGGCCCTGCATGCTGGGGTGAGGAGGAGGGGGAAGGGGAAGCAGCTCCGGACCCGCAGGCCCAAGACTCCCAGGAAGACCCACAGCCCACCTTGGCAGACATACTTAATGCAGTGCATAAATGTACAGCATCTGTTAACACTTTGAAAGAGCAGTTTTGGGGCCTCAGGGAAGATGTGTCCCTGCTAAGACAAGACATGCAGAAAATCAGGGAACGCACCACTGCGGTGGAAAGTAGGGTCAGCGAAATGGAGGACTATGTGCAACCCATGGCCCAGGACACTAGAGCTGCCCTACAAATGGCACGAGATGCATTCGATCGTGCAGAAGATTTGGAAAATCGCTTGCGCAGGAATAACGTTCGCATAGTGGGTCTGCCAGAGAAGGTGGAGGGCAGGGACCCCACTGCATACATAGAAGGATGGCTCCTGGAAGTTTTTGGTAAAAATGCATTTTCCCCATTATTTGGGGTGGAAAGAGCGCACAGGGTGCCCTCCCGCCCCCCACCACCAGGGGGCCCCCCCAGGTCGTTTCTTGCAAGAATATTACACTACCGAGACAGAGAGGCAGTACTCCGTCAAGCCAGAGAGAAAGCAAACATCCAGTTTAATGGGGCCCGGGTGTCCTTTTACCCAGACTTTTCAGCAGATGTTCAGAGGCGCAGAGCCAAATTCCAGGACGTTAAGCGTAGACTCAGGACCCTACAAATTCCATATGCTATGCTGTACCCCGCTAAACTCAGAATTGCAGTCAGAGGCCAAGCCCAATTCTTTGAGACAGCCAAAGAGGCCGCATCCTGGCTAGACCGCAACGAACAGGCCCTGCAAAGACGTGCACAGGAGGATGAGGACTGACACTGTTGCAGACACGCTACTTGGTAAACACATAAGTTCACGGATGAGCGAATGCTCCTTCACCTCTCTTGTTTACTAGGGGGATGAACCCCCACATACTTGGTTCAGTTTACACTCCTTGGCTGGGGGACAATATATCACAAAGCATCAAGAGAGCACTTTGGTTACTACGACGTTAAAGCTTAAAGTGACTGTCGCATGCGATGGGCGCCAGAAGGGCGCCAATGTTGTTGTTTACCCTGCCCAGTTGGCAGAGGACCAGGTTTATAGGCCTATTAAGGCCGTAAGTTTTACTAACATTCTACTTTCTGGCTACTGTTTGACATACCAGGTACACCGCTTGAAGGAGGAATACCACGATCGACTACACAGAAGATACACTGTAAGACTGGGACACTGGAGTCTACCCACACATTTATCTGATGGACCGTATGTATGCTTACACCCACACATAATCCGCCATAGGACATTCATATTTAGGATACATGGCTAAAATTCCCTTGGTATCTTGGAATATTCGGGGCCTACACTCCCCCTTAAAGAGGACCATGACTTTTATGTGCTTGAAGAAATTTCTACCTGGGGTAATCTGCCTCCAGGAAACACATTTGACCACTGACACGGAATGTTTCTTAAGATATTCATGGGTAGGGAAAGCTTACCACTCTACACATACCTCCTTTTCAAGGGGGGTAAGTGTATTGATACATGCTGCCCTGGACTACCAGGAATTTGAAAGTGTTATAGATAAGGAGGGGAGATTTGTCTTTTTACATTGTAGATTCAATACGTTGATATGTGTACTGGCCTGCATTTACATCCCTCCGCCGTTCACGGCGGCGGTACTCCGGCTCCTCCTGACTTTTCTGGATGGTAGGCCTGATGTGCCGCTGCTAGTGCTCGGGGATTTTAACTGCTGTCTGGATTTGGTGGCGGATAGACACCCCAGCCCTAGACCCTCTGCCCTCTCCAGGGGCACCCCCCTGGCGCGGTTGTTGCAAGAGGTGGGATGGGTTGATGTCTGGCGACACCGTAACCCAGGCGCGAAACAATTTACATGCTTTTCCAAAACCCATGGTTCACTGTCAAGGATAGATTTGGGGGTGGGGAACTTGAGCATGCTCCCGTATGTGGCAGACCTCACTCATAGACCCCGTAGTATCTCTGACCACTCGTCTCTGGTGGTTCAACTTATAGTGGCCCCTCCCAGCAATATGCCTAGAGCCCCCTGGAAATTTAATGCCTTCTGGCTGAAATTATTTCGCTCTCATGAGGAGATTGAGGGGAGCATGCGCGGGTTCTTCGCCCTCCAAGATCCGAATGGTTCTAGAATAATGCAATGGGACGCCTTCAAGGCGCATTTGCGGGGAGTATTGATTGCTGAAATGAACAAAGTGAAGCGGGACTCGACAGCTCTACTGCAGGAGGTTGAAACTAAAACTCAAGAGCTAGAACAGACGTACATAGATAACCCCACCGAGCTAAATAAGGAGTCATGGCAGGCTGCACAGAGTGCGTATCAACACCTGTTATCCTCCTCAGCAGAAAAAAAACGCTTCTTTAAGCAACAGGCGTTCTTTGAGGAGGGGGAAAAGACCGGGCGCCTCTTGGCGCGGATCTCTGCCTCTCATCAACGCTCGCCAGCCATAGGGGCAATTAAGACCCCAGCGGGCACTCTGGTGAGTCAGCCAGAATTGGTAATGCAGGAACTTACTAGGTTCTATGAAAATTTATACTGTTCGGGCCAGGCGTATGCCCAAGAAGACTTGGATATATACCTGAATCAGTTGGACTTCCCGGAACTTTCCGCTAGTCAGCGGGACTTCCTGGAGGCCCCACTTACATCGGAGGAACTACAGGCAGCCGCGGGGACCTTTCCGGGTGGCAAAGCCCCGGGGGAGGACGGACTGCCTATAGAAATTTACAAGCAATATGCTGAAATACTTATACCACAGCTCACCCAGGTCTTCAACGCAGCCAAAACAGGGGGTATGTCCAAAGCAAACATAGTTCTCCTACTAAAACCTGAGAAGGACCCCACGGACCCTGGGTCTTACCGTCCGATATCTTTGCTTCAAAGTGATGTAAAGATTCTGGCTAAGGCTCTGGCCGTCAGACTAAACGAGGTGGTCACATCTATTGTGCATGGAGACCAAGCAGGCTTCATGCCCAATAAATCTACTGCAGTGAACTTAGGAGGCTCTACCTCAATATGCAGACACAGACCGACAACATGGGAAGCAGGGCTCTACTGTCACTAGACGCCACTAAAGCATTCGACAGCATAGACTGGAACTATCTGTGGGCGGTCCTACTGAAATTTGGGTTCGGCCCCAATTTTATCGCCTGGGTAAAACTCCTATACAGTCAACCCCGGGCAGCCATTAGGGGGTCGGGATCACTATCTAGAGAATTTGAGTTGAGGCGGGGTACGAGACAGGGATGCCCCCTGTCCCCCCTCCTCTTCGCCCTGGCTATAGAGCCACTGGCCATGGGGATCAGGGCCAACCAGAGCATAGTGGGATTCCAATATAAGAATTTACATGAAAAGGTCATGCTTTATGCGGACGACACCCTACTCCTACTGGGGGATACGGATGCCTCACTGAAAGAAGCCATGGCCACTATTACTAAATTTGGGAGGTTTTCCGGACTGTTGATTAACTGGTCCAAGTCTGCGCTACTCCTGCTGGATGGAAACGAGACACAAATTATTAATTCCGCCTGCCCCATACCAGTGGCCACGACCTTCAAGTATTTGGGCATCCACATCTCTGCCAAGCCCAGGGACTTTATACACTTAAATGTTGCCCCAATGCTGATAAGGCTCAGGGACAAAGTTAAAACATGGAAGACACTCTTTCTCTCGGTTGCGGGTAGGGTGAATCTAATCAAGATGATCCTTATGCCGCAACTGCTATACCTCCTTCACAACACCCCTATGGTCATCCCCTTAAAAACATTCCACATTATAAATGCCATTTTCCGCAGTCTCATTTGGAAAGATAAACGCCCTAGGATCAAATTAGAACACTTGCAAAGGCCTAAAGACTGTGGTGGATTGGCAATGCCAAACCCATGGCTCTATTACCTGGCTGCACAGCTGCAGCACCTTGTAGGGATGTTCCCAATACCGGAGGGGGGAGACAGCGCCCCGCCAAGTTCATCACACACCTTAATGCTGCACAATGTCCGTAGAGGCCCTGTACCTATGGCATTGGAGGCTTTATCCTTCACCAAACCACACAAGAAATTTCCTACCCTCAACCTAATTCAGAAAGTCTGGAATAAGGCCAAATACATTCAAAAGGCAGATGGCTACACGGAATATAGTCCAATTTGGTGGAACGACACTTACACAGAACTGGCCAAGTTACAGTCAGGAGAAAAATGGAGGAGGGCCGGGATCACACACTTGAAACAAATATTCTGCAACGGGATACTTCGCCCGTTTGCAGACCTGCAGAACACATATAATCTTCCAACGTCTATGCAATTCCATTATATTCAGCTTCGCCACGCTGTGGTGGCGCAGAGTGCCTCCTCAGAGTGGCGGCTGTCGCAGGTCCCTGCTTTCCGTCTCCTGGAGGAGGCTGCCTCATCGAAAGGATTTATATCCCAATGCTACTCCATCCTGCTACAGTCTGTGATGGAGCGGCATCCTCTGGGGGTCAGGGAGAAATGGGAGGCTGACGCGGGACCCTTAGATGGGGAACAGTGGGAAGAAATATGCCAGGCGGTGGGTAGTAGCTCTCTAAATATTTCACAACGATTAACCCAATTGTACATCCTTCTTAGAACGTACTATACCCCTCATAGGCTACACTTAATGAATCCGCAACTAGATCCCATATGCACCAGATGTAAGAGAGAACACGGGAGCCTCATTCATATGCTGTGGCGCTGCCCCAAACTACACACGTACTGGAACGCAGTGGTGACCACAGTCAACACTGTGTTCCAAATATCACTCCAGCAGGATCCGAGAGCATGCCTCTTGGGTGCTCTGGGAGAATATGGATGGGAGGAAAGCTGCAGGGAGGCAGTACATAGAGTCTTATTCCAAGCCAGGAAGCTGATTATGGTACATTGGCGAGCAGAAGAACCCCCGACCACAAAGGAATGGATTGCAAACATAGGTAGGACCTTAAGGATGGAAAAACTGATATATCAGCACAGAGGTGCCCCACAAAAATTTGAGAAACTCTGGGAAAAATGGCTGGATACGCCAGGCCTGGCTCCAGAGGATATGGTATTGGACAGACTATTGGGATTACATTAGGATTGTGTATATATGCAGTGCAGTAATGATGAATAAAGGAAAGGGATATGGGATGGTGAAACTTGCCATGGCACAATGGCCGACTGAAACTGTACTGATAATGATGACACCTGTGTACTGTATGGACAAACTGTATTGCTACTTTGAATTCAATGTTGCTTCAAGTGTAATGTACCTGTGCAATTTAAATAAACACTTTTGTTGGATAAAAAAAAAACAATAAAGCAGTACAGAAAAATGTAGCGGCCCAGTTTATCTATATTAATTTCTCTACATACAAAGGATAACCCTTTTTTTACTAATATGCTCACCCCCCTCGAATAGGAAGAGAAAGTTGAATGATACTGATATTGAAATTTCTTATTGGTTAGTTTTGCTATTGTTTCCCTCATTAGATGAGTCTCTTGTAAACAAATTATGTCTACCCCATACAAATCAAGTGTGGAAAGAATAACAACTCTTTTGGTCGGATCGCCCATCCCACGGATGTTTCTAGGAGGCTATATTAAATGTTTTATGCCGCATAATTAAGTGGAGAAAAAAGCAACAGAAAAAAGGGCACCATAAGCAGGAACACCGCATAAATAATAAGAAAAAAAAGGACATCCAGAAGAGGCCTGCGGGGCAGGATTAAGTGAGAAATACCCCGGTATATATACCGGGTGATCCGAAAAATTTATAAAAAAGGAAAATAAAAAATATTTAATGCACCCTACAAAGTAGGAATAAAATCTTCTCCCCTGATCTGTCAGGGCATATTTTTTAAGTGTACTTTTCAAATCATGTGAATTTCTTCTAAGTTCCTCAATATTGCTTTTTACTCCCCTTCTCCCTTGTGTTTGACATATGCTACTTGTGATTACATACCCTATTATTCCCATCCATCTACCCTTAACCCTCCCTCCCACCCCCCCTCCCCCCCCTGCTCTGCCTGTCTAGGCTACCCATAGGGGCTGTTCTTGTGACCCATTCCTCCCTCACACACCACACACTATTCATATATTCCACACCTTATGTACTTCTTCCCACTCTTAATCCATAATGCTTTCCCTTGAAAAAAACAAAAAAAAACAAAAAAAAAAAAAACAAGGAAGGAATTTTCTCAAAACATATTACTTTTCCTCCAAACATAAATCCCTTTTCCTTATCCAATGTGCAAAAAAAAAAAAAAAAAAAAAAAGGGGATATATAATAAAAAATAAAAAGGTTTTTTTTTTTTACCCCGCCAAACAAAAATTTTGAAAAAATAAAAACCCCAAAAAAACCTAGGCCTAGGGTAACCATCTTTCAGCGGAGCTCTAATTGGGACTCTATGAGCCCTTTCTATCAGAAAGAGTGGTGAGAAAGCCTTTTCACCGAACGTATCTTTGAACCATTTCTCCAGAAAATGTATGAGGTGAGGGCTCTCGCTACGTTCTGGCAGGCCCACAACCCGTATGTTGTTTCTACGTAGCCTGTTCTCTATTTCATCAAGTTTTGACGCCTGCCAGCCCATTTGTTCTTTCATTGCTTTCATTTCTTGTTTCATTGGGTTGACTTCATCTTCCACCACGCTCAACCTTTCTTCCGCTGCTACTATCCTTGCAACAGTTCTCTGCAATTCCTGATTTATTGACTTCAACTCTTCCTTAATTTCAGTTAGTTGATCACTTAGCCTATTCACTGACCCTCTACATGCATTTACAGCTGATAATACTTCTTTCAGAGTTGGTTCTTCCCCATCCGATGGAGCTCCCCCTGGGGCCACCATAGGCATTACTGTAGGGACCAAGGCGGGTGCACCTGCTGATGTCTCTACCATATTTTCCTCAGCATGGCTTTTTTTATTTGCAAGTTTTGGGGCTGATGTATCCCGGCCCTGGCTTCTCCTATCTGCTGCTGACATTTCCACTGGAGGTTTTGTCTGCACTTGTTGATGTTGGTTCCCTCTGCCTGGTGAGTGCGCTGGGTTTGCTGATGTATGTGCATAACGCACTAGTTTACCTGCTGCGGCTGAGCGTGTTGTTTGAGAGCTTCCACCCTCCGTATTAGAGTGATCCTCTTTTTTTTTGGTAGACATCACTGCTCAAATCTTTTTAAACTTATATATCTCCCCGTACACAGCAAGAGTATAAGCAGATATTGTCCCCCAATAGCAGCACCACCGTCCAGTAAAAAAAAACAAAAAGAGGGAAAAAGCCCAGCCTTTACCGATGGAAACCAATGTAAACCTGGTTTTATTAGCTTCTGCACATTAAGCCCTTTTTTTTTTTTCCTCTTTGCCTAGATGGGCCACAGGGATGACAGGATGATAAAGTCAGCTGAATTTAAATATAAAGGGAAGAGAGAAGGGAAAAAAAGCAAAATATATATATATCTCCTTTTTTCCTTTTTCCTCATACATTCATAGCGCTACCGTCCATTGCTCCAAAATGCGGAAATACACATTTTCCAATCTTTCAATCCCAGCCTCCAATGAAAATTAAGAGATGCACAAAATGTTTTATTTTTTTTCCCCCCACTCTCTGCACGCTATATGCACTGTGCCTTTTACTCATAAGCCCCAGAGCTTGGGCTCAAAACGTTCCCCACAGTTTTTTTATTTTAGAAATAATTTTAATGAGGCCAGTCCCATAGACTTGTAAGATATACTTCAAATCTCTTACTTGCTCTCCTTCGGCTTCTCACTACAGCTGTTGCCGACTAGCGAGGAATATTGTCCGCTGTTCCACGTGTGGCCCCCCAGTAGCTGCCGGGGGTTCCAATCACGATCTGGCTGCGCTAAACTCGGATTCCTCTCTCCTCCTCTCCGCCTCCTCTCTCCCCTCGCAGCAAGCCACTCACGGTGCTGCCGCTCGAGATCTCGCGGGATTTCGTATGCACGATGATTCAGCCGGAGAAGGGGAAAGCCTCCAGAGCGCCCGTCCCGCACTCTATGCGATCCTCCTCCAGAGCCGTGGTAAGATGAAAATAAGCGGGGAAACAGCAGTATAACAATAGGAGAGTTTTTTTTACAGCAGAGGCTCTGTCGATGGCATTAAAGAGGAATCTCTCAATCTGCAGACGCTTTCACTATGCCTCGCATGCTATCTCCGGGGAAGCAGTGGATATAGAGCAGGAAGAAACAGCACACATCCTCTCACATCCCTCTTCTCACATCACACTGCTCTCAGACACCTGCGCTCGGTCACGCCCCATCGAACATCGGACATGGATGTATTATCAATGCTTATGATAATAATAAACAATGGTACCGTCTGTCCTAGGTCTCTGGGTAATCAATCCTTGAATACAACATTAACAGTAAATAACAAAGTGCACTATGAGGTAGTGCAAAGCTGTATCTTTTGGGAAGAATGGTCTGAGAGAAGAAAGAAAAGAAAGAAAGTAGTGAAACTAGCCAGCCCCACGTGATCCAGGTTTTAGGGACTGGAGCATTGAGTAATGATATTGAGGGCTCTTTGGGGACCTGGCATCCCGTAACTTTACGTATCATGTGAAATATTCTGTTCCAGAAACCTATGATTCTCGGACAATCCCACCAAATATGAATCATGGACCCTGAGAGAAAACATCCTCTGAAGCATTGGGAAGAGGCTGATGGGAACATTTTAGCTAACCTGGTGGGAACAAGGTACCACCTGGTTAACACTTTTAGATTTGCTTCAATCAGGGCAGTGTTGTGTATACCTCTGTATACCTCTGGCAGTGTTGTGTATACCTGTATGATCGGAAGAAGTTTCTATTCCAAGCCTCCATAACCCAGCTGTCTTGTATCTCACCCTCCCATGCCAACATGTATGACAATTTAGAGTCGTATGAAGAAAGTGACAGGTATATTGTGGAAATGCCCCCCCCCCCCACTCTGTGGCTTAGCCACATCATTGCTCATATGCTGTCAAGCATGGGGGTCCTGGTTTGTTCTCGCATTGGGAGTTTAAGAAGTGGGATATTTGCATGAATCTAAACCTCTCAGAGTCAGGCATCTCCAATTTGCTTTTACTGTAACTGTGTGAGAGCGGGCCTAGGGGGGTAATTTAGTGTCCAATGTGGTATAACCCCTTGTCTAGCCACCAACTGAAGGCCTTAATGTTCAATCCCAGTGTGAATATGGAGTTGTGAAAGATATGCGTTAAAGTTTCCATGTCCAAGGTTAAGACAGGGATGCCTTTCAAGCCTTCCCAAAGGGAAATAGAATAAGGTAATATTGGAGACAAAATACCAGGGCGATCTTTAGGAGGGCACCAGAGTAGGAAGTCTAATGTGTGTGTGTGGGGACTGCTTGCCTTTCTATGTGCACCCAATCAGGTTTTTCCAAATACATATAAACGATCAACAATTATGGCAAGCGTGTTGCTTGATAGTACCACAATAGGTTGGGTACCCCCAACCCTCCTTGTGTCCTAAGTCTATATAAAATTTGCCTTGAGAGGCGGTGTCCAGAGGAAACACAAATGAATATTATAATTATGCTTTGGAATATCCGCAGATGATCTTTTTTGATGGGAACTGGGAGGGCCCAAAAAGGTAGTTTGGGTAGCATCGTCATCTTAACCGCGTTCACCCACCCTATCCAGGATATTTCATGGAGCGCCCATCTCTTAAGGTCCATTTCAAGTTTTTTATAGAGAGGGAGGAAGTTAACCATATAGAGGTGTTCAACCTTCGAAGAAAGATCGACTCCTAGATATCTGATGGTAGAGTCACTCCACTCAAATTGAAAGGAATTTTTGAGGTTCTCGGATGTCACGTGTAGGATTGTCACGTTTAAAATTTGGGATTTGGATAGATTGACCTGTAACCCCGAGGCCTTATCGAAGTCTTCCAACAGCTTACAGATGTTTGGGAAAGAGGTCGTCGGTGACATGACGAATAACAGTAGGTCATCCGCAAATAGGGCACATTTATGTGTCTGCGGGCCACAGTTAACCCCTTGAATGTCTGAGTAGTTACGTATGGCTATCACCAGGGTTTCTATTGCTATCGCAAATATTAATGGAGACAAGGGGTATCCTTGTCTGGTCCCTCTGGCTATTTTAATTGGCTCTGAGTAAGAACCTTGGAGGCGTACTCGGGCTTCCGGAGAGGAATAGAGCATCCCTAGCAGATCCATGAACCTCTGACCAAAATCCCATTGGTTCATGATATTAAACAGGTAAGGCCAGGAAACCGCATCGGACTCTTTCTGGAGATCGATAGAAAGGAGTAGACCATCCTAACATCTCCATTTGTCCCATCCTGTCTGTAGTAGAGATATGATGTCGATTTCTCTCCTGATTTGGTCTGGACCCTGTCTGTCGGGAATAAAACCTGCTTGGTCCTTATGGGTGTATAGACTAATAAAAGAAGCCATGCGGTTCACTAGGATCTTGGTCAGGATCTTCATGTAGTTATTGATCAGAGATATTGGCCTAAAGTTCCCTACCTCTCCTTGATCTTTGTTTGGTTTGGGTATTTTAGAGATAAAAGCTGAATTAAGTTGTCTATCTAAAGGTTCCCCTTTAGTTTTGGCATTAGAAAAGCATGCAAGGTGTGGGGCCAAGCTCTGTGCAAACGTTTTGTAATAAAGCGTGGAGAAGCCATCTGGGCCAGGGGCAGACCCCCGTTTAGGTATAGTTGCTCATAGAAAGTATGAAATGTTTCCATGATTCTTTGTGGGTTTAAAGTGTGATTTTAGGTAAAGCCCGCATTCGTTGTTGGGGAGATAGTTTAGTGGTTAACATGGGTCCAATTTTATCCCTTTGATGATAGAATTTAGCCCCACTCCATCTAATGCTCTTTTCGGCCTTGGCTGTGAGAGCCAGGTTGAGGGAGAGATGAGCTGCATCCAGTTTAGCCACGGGAACCATTTTGGGGGCTTGTTGAGCAGACGACACAATTGTGTAAATTCTGTCAGTGAAAAAAAAATGTCAAAATAATCCACAGTTTCTATCCAAAGGCATAAAAAAAAGGTGCAAGTGTTGAGGGCTCTTCACCCTTATAAATGATGTACTCCACCGCCACACAGGTGCTCCACCACCAGCTAAAATGCTTTCTCACTAGGGATGAGCCCGATGTTTGAGTCGAAAGTAAGTTTGACTCGAACAGTGGGTGTTCACCCGTTGCCGAATACCGAACATTATAGGGCATTTGCGGGACATTCGAGCACCCGTGGAACGCCCCATAATGAACGGCAAGGCCGTCAATGCACTGCGAGATCGCAGTGCATTTACGGCTGCTGATTGGCCAAAGCATGCACCTGTCTTGCATTCTTTGGCCAATCACAGCGCACTCTGCTGTGAGACCCATGATTGGTTGGCCAAAGGCATTTTTTCTGACGGATTTTGTCCAAAACTTGTGTTGCACACACACGGTCGGACAAAGATGTTGGAAAATCCGATCGTTCCGAACGAGGTGACGTATAAAACATACGAGGGGACTACGTAGAGGCCAGTAGCCAATAGCTTTAGTCTCCGAATTTCTTCTGAGCATGCGTGGCACTTTGTGTGTCGGAATTCTCAACACAGGATTTTGTTGTTGGAAAATTTTAGATCCTGCTCTCAAAAAAGCCAGCTAGAGCCCACACACAATCGGATTTTTCGACAACATAATCCGATCAGATTAATGACATAATGGCCATGTAATCTTTTTTTTCATGAAATCCTTTTTTACTGTGTTCTTTTGCCTACTTGTAACATCCTCTGTGAGCTCCCAAACTTCTCCATTTCTCCCTTTACTTCTGTTTGTTGAAACAAACAGTGCATGTTAGTTGTGGTTATATGCAGTGCTCTATACACACTACACATCTCAGGAGTGAGCAAGAGAGAGTGGCAGTGGGACCATGGAGATTGAACACAGCCACCTATTAATAGAAAGTTGGGTCACAGCTGAAAAAAAATGGGGAAATGGAGATTTGGTACCCAGATAAATTTGTCTCATCAGTAGTGTGGAGCTGTAAGATTGGGCCCTATTTTTGAATTTGGAGCACTGATCTAGGAATGAACACCTAATAAACAAATTTTAGCATGACATTTTTAATTTTTCTAACGTGACATGTCCCCCCAGGCGTGGCATTGAGAGGGGCGCCGCAGCTGGTACCAATCTTCCTGCAGCAGCTGAGAGGCTGCTTCTCCTCCTACCTCCTTCAGCTGCTGCAGGAGGAAAATACAGGGATCTGTTATTGTAATTGCCGACCTAGCTGCCACTCCTGTTCATGCTCCTTCTTTAGCTGTCGCCTCCTCTCCGCTCCTCTCCCCCTCCCTTCTGGTCCCCCCACAAAACTCTCCTTGGATAGTTGTGCAAGTGCAGGATGAATAAAGGCATAATCTTCAGAATTGAGAAGCTCACCCTTCCAATCGGAAAGACAGCCACAACAAGTTATAACGTAACCTTCCTCTACACTCTCTGCGGGAAAGCTGGAAGGATGGAGAGCGGGGGAAGGAAAGACCAGGAGAAGGAGTGTCGAGGAAGGTTGTGTTATAACTTTTTGTGGCTGTCTTTCAAATCATATGATGAGCTTCTCAGATCTGAAGATTATGCCTTCATTCAGCCTGCACTGCACAACTAGCCAAGGAAAGGAGATGAGCACTGCGGGGGGGGGGGGGGGCAGAGGGAGAGGGGAGAAACAGAGGAGCACGAGGGACCAGAGGAGCAGGGGGAACCAGATCAGCAGGGGGGATCAGAAGAGCAGGGGGGGACAGAGGTGCACAGAGGACACCAGAGGAGCAGAGGGGGAAACAGAGGATTACAGTGGACCAGAGGAGCAGGGGGTACCAGATGAGCAGGGAGATCAAAACAGCGGGGGAAACAGAGGAACAAAGAGGACACCAGAGGAGCAGTGGGGGAAACAGGATTACAGGGGACCAGAGGAGCATGGGAGACACCAGAGAAGCAGGGGGGAGCAGAGGAGTACAGGGGAACCAGAGGAGCAGGGAAGGAACAAAGGAGCATAGGGGGAACAGAAGAGCAGGGGGAAGCAGAGGAGCACGGGGGGACCAGAGGAGCAGGGGACACCAGAGGATCGCAGGGGGCACCAGAGGAGCAGGAGGGAAACAGAGGAGCATGGGGGGACCCGACAAGCACGGAGGGAAACAAACAAGTGTAGGTGGACCAGAGGAGCACAGGGGGAGGGGACAGACAGCTGACTCAATAGCTATGGCCTGGGATTTTCCCACTTTCCTGCCTAATCCCCCTGTCTATTGTATCAGCTGCCCTGCTTGCATTATCTCTTTCACATGGGCGGGCAGACTCCGCCAGCAGATCTGCCTGCTCAGCATGATCTCTCCACAGATACCTGCTTACAGGTGGATAACAGGTCTGTGTCCATTCTGCATATGCAGAGCGGACACAGACATGCCCACTTTCCTCTATGGGCAGTCGGATGTAAACGGACTACCTATCCATTTACATCCAACTGTCATCCAATGCGCCAGGTGGATGGGGAAAAGATCCCCAACCTCTGCCCTACTGACACCAACCTCTGCCCTATTGACATTATTCACTGCCCTACTAACACCAACTTCTGCCCTACTGAACTGTTTCTTTGCCCCTGGTGAAAGAATGTCTAGCTTTGCCACTGGTACTTGTCTATACCTTTGAAACTGAGGAAACAATTTAATGCATAACACAGCCTGCATTTTGAATTGTTGCTGCACTGAATTATACTTGTAAAGCTGTGTAGACAAGTAAAAGCACTATACAGACTGCCCTTTTGTTGGATGCTTTTTTTTTTCCATGCATTTTATATGTATGGAGTTTCATCTTGGTGATTATACATTCACATTATTTTAACAGTGAGGTTGAACTTATTTATGTAATGATTTATTACTGGTACTATTACTACAGAGAATTTAAAACTTTAGTGAGTGTGGGAGATAATCTGTATATTTTTTATTGCATTATTTTATTTATTAATTGTATATATAGTTGTATTCACATATTTATATTTATTGTGGGTATGTATTAATTTCCCTAAGTAAAGTTTTGCAATTTATAGGACTATAAGGCCCCTTTCACACGGACGGACCGTCTATCCGTTTTTTCTTCCATCCCTCGACGGACGACAATGCATCCCTATGGGCAGACGGATGAACATCCGTCACCATCAGTTAACATCCGCTTCCGTTTTTATCCGTTTTTTTAAACGTACAAGGATACGTTCAGATCCGTCAAAACGGATATTAACTGACGTTGACGGACATCGTCCGTTTACGTCCGATCCGTTAAGATCCGTTTGCAAGAAAAAAAATAAAAATTGAGTTCATCTGTGAACTCAACCTATGACCCGGCAGTAGTTGGACAACAGGAAGTACATCCCCTGTAACTTTATAAAGAGGAAGCACAAACAAGCATGGCAAGAGATGTTTCCCACGAGGAATTGATCAACCTGGTGCATGAAAGGCCTGGCTTATGGGACTCAAGCTGTCGGGACCACAGCGACAGAGTTAAAATACAACAGCTATGGGAAGAAATTACAAAGCTGGTGACACCAAATTGGTCCTCCATGACTCCCAAACAGCGTGATCAACGTGGTAAGTGATGCCCAACTGCAGCTTGCTCTCTTGACAGTGTGTTTCTATTGTTTATAATAAAAAATGTCATTATTTCACTATAGTATGCCTGTATTAAAAAAATCTTGCAAACACTGACATTGTTTAGCAGAGAGGGCATGTTTGTTTGCATGCATTACATACAAAGCATAGTGACACATGTTTTGGCTATGCTGCAGTGAGAGATCAGTACTCACCTGTTTTCATAATCTTTGTAATGTAAAAATACTGAAATTTTCTTTGCTGCATGTGTTTCTATTGTTTATAATAAAAAATGTCATTATTTCACCATAGTATGCCTGTATTAAAAAAATGTTGCATACACTGACATTTTTTTTTAAGACAATGTTTAGCAGAGAGTGCATGGTTATTTGCATGCATTACATAAAAAGCTTAGTGACACATGTTTTGGCTCTGCTGCAGTGAGAGACTAATCAGTACTCACATGTTTCCATAATCTTTGTAATGTAAAAATACTGAAATTTTCTTTGCTACATGTCTTTACAGGAACTGACATTAACAGAAGGTGGCGTTCTCTCAGAGACCGTTTCCGGAGAGATTTACATGATGAGGCACAGGTTGCAAGTGGTTCCGGAGCTACCACAAAGAAAAAATCAATCTACTTCGAAATGTTGTCCTTCCTAAGGAAAGTCATGGATGTTAGACCGTAAGTCTCGTTTGGATGTTACATCTAAAAAGTAGGTCTCCATATAGTATATAGTAAGGTTTTGTGACAAATGTTCATCCTTTTTATTGTAGTACATCATCAAACCTGACAGACTGTGAGGAGAACACTGACAATCATACTGAAGCAGTGCAGGAAGATGAGCGAGCCACGCAAGACACACAAGAGGGAGAAGGGCAGTCCCAGCAGTCCCAGTCTGTGGATGAGACAGCACGTCCAATTGCAGGTCCATGTTCTTCCCAAAGATCCGTAAATGTAAGGATACTATTACTATACTGTATCTGTTGTACCCCAAGGTAACATTTCATTTCTAAATCGGCATATTATTATTCTCTACAGGTTAGTAATGACAGGCCGACAACATCACGGTCCTCGCGACGTAACAAAAGGGCAGAATGTCAGGACATGGATAAAGCCATGAAGTCCTTTATGGACGAGATGACTACATTTAAAAGACAGGAGTCTATACAGAGTAAAGATCCATTCTGTGATCCAACCAACTCTAATGCATCCTTCCTGCGTACAATATATCATGCAATTCTAAAAGCACCAGCAGATAGGCAGATGGACATCCATATGGCCATATATACTCATGTAGGAGCATGTGTTAGAGCTGCAGAGTTAGGAATGCCAATGCCCACTATTAGCCAGTATGAAACCCCTCCGAGGTCATACCGTCAATATCCCTATGAGTCACCATGTCTTCCTGCCCAGCCATATCTACCGCCATATCCACAGACCCCTGTGCGTGCATACAGTTCAATGCCCAATACCCAGAGGCCTTATGCTTCGTCTCCTGCTCCTTCCTCACAGGGAACATACCCTCAGAGTGTAAATACGAGCGTAAATTCGGCTGAAGGTTCTCAAGGTAATAGCCAAACCAGCTCTGGTTCTTCTTCCCAAATTTCCACTCCCTATTCCCCACCCCACACCTCTTTTTATCAGGATTTGTAACAAGGTTTTGATGTTACAACCCCAGATATATATCTGTACCCACATTTTTCTAGACCTGCTGAAGCAGTATGGAGCATGGAGCGATGGAGAGATAGATAGATATCTCTCTCTCTCTCTCTCTCTCCGGTCAAGAAAAATGTGGGTACAGATATATCTGTACCCACATTTTTCTTGACCTGCTGAAGCAGTATGGAGCATGGAGCGATGGAGAGATAGATAGATCTCTCTCTCTCTCTCTCTCCGGTCAAGAAAAATGTGGGTACAGATATATCTGTACCCACATTTTTCTTGACCTGCTGAAGCAGTATGGAGCATGGAGCGATGGAGAGATAGATAGATATCTCTCTCTCTCTCTCCGGTCAAGAAAAATGTGGGTACAGATATATCTGTACCCACATTTTTCTTGACCTGCTGAAGCAGTATGGAGCATGGAGCGATGGAGAGATAGATAGATATCTCTCTCTCTCTCTCTCCGGTCAAGAAAAATGTGGGTACAGATATATCTGTACCCACATTTTTCTTGACCTGCTGAAGCAGTATGGAGCATGGAGCGATGGAGAGATAGATAGATCTCTCTCTCTCTCTCTCTCCGGTCAAGAAAAATGTGGGTACAGATATATCTGTACCCACATTTTTCTTGACCTGCTGAAGCAGTATGGAGCATGGAGCGATGGAGAGATAGATAGATATCTCTCTCTCTCTCTCCGGTCAAGAAAAATGTGGGTACAGATATATCTGTACCCACATTTTTCTTGACCTGCTGAAGCAGTATGGAGCATGGAGCGATGGAGAGATAGATAGATATCTCTCTCTCTCTCTCTCTCCGGTCAAGAAAAATGTGGGTACAGATATATCTGTACCCACATTTTTCTTGACCTGCTGAAGCAGTATGGAGCGATGGAGAGATAGATAGATATCTCTCTCTCTCTCTCTCTCTCTCTCTCTCTCTACGGTCTAACATCCATGACTTTCAGGACAACATTTCGAAGTACATTGATTTTCATATTTTTATTGACCTGCTGAAGCAGTATGGAGCGATGGAAAGATAGATAGATATGTCTCTCTCTCTCTCTCTCTACGGTCTAACATCCATGACTTTCAGGACAACATTTCGAAGTACATTGATTTTCATATTTTTATTGACCTGCTGAAGCAGTATGGAGCGATGGAAAGATAGATAGATATGTCTCTCTCTCTCTCTCTCTACGGTCTAACATCCATGACTTTCAGGACAACATTTCGAAGTACATTGATTTTCATATTTTTATTGACCTGCTGAAGCAGTATGGAGCATGGAGCGATGGAGAGATAGATAGATCTCTCTCTCTCTCTCTCTCTCTCTCTCTGGTCAAGAAAAATGTGGGTACAGATATATCTGTACCCACATTTTTCTTGACCTGCTGAAGCAGTATGGAGCATGGAGCGATGGAGAGATAGATAGATATCTCTCTCTCTCTCTCTCTCTCTCTGGTCAAGAAAAATGTGGGTACAGATATATCTGTACCCACATTTTTCTTGACCTGCTGAAGCAGTATGGAGCGATAGATAGATATATAGATAGATAACTACTAAATTTAGTTACATATATTGATACTGCCATGGAACTTCTCCTGATGGAGATAGAAAATAGTCAGCAATTTTTTCTCGCATGGCAATGTTTGTTCTTGCTGCACGTACTGTGTTGTACTGTACAGAGGGCAGGTGGAACTCTTCTTCTTCCTCAATGTGTATGCCCTCCTTTTCACGGATAATATAGTGTAGAATGCACGCCATCACTGATGGACACAGCTCTTCCCATATGGCTAGGCATGTTTCATGAACTATCTCTGAAATAGTTTAAATGCCCAGTAGAAAGTAATGATCTCTCTCTCTCTCTCTCTCTCTCTCTCTCTCTCTCTCTCTCTCTCTCTCTCTCTCTCTCTCTCTCTCTCTCTCAAACTTCAGCATGTCAAAAAAATGTGGGTACATGTATATCTGTACCCACATTTTTCTTGACCTGCTGAAGCAGTATTGAGCGATAGAGAGATAGATAGATATATATCTATATTGTGTAAAAATCTCTCTTTAATTTAATTTTTTTACTAATATTATTACATTTATGTATTTATTTTTAGTATTGGAGCAATATATATTCTACTTCCATGTAGTGCAAACTATGTTTTTTTTCTAACAAAACATAGCGCCACGTTCCATTTTGCAGAGCTGCTTTTTATGGTTTTTATTAAACTACAATTGTTTGCAATGGTTGGCATATTTTATGCTATGTTATGTATGTTATGCTTTGTTCTTACTTTGATAAAGACTATAAGCAGTTATTAATCAAAAAAAAAAAAGTTTTATTATAAACGGATGAAGATTAATAAAAACATTTTGAACATAATGTGCTTTTGTCTTTTTGGTATGCTCGATAAAAAACATTTAGTAACTATAACCCAAAAATTTTTTTGTATAAACAGATTCTGAATAATAAAAACATTAAAAAAAAAAAAAAAAAATTGAGTAACTACTAAATTTAGTTACATATATTGATACTGCCATGGAACTTCTCCTGATGGAGATAGAAAATAGTCAGCAAATTTTTCTCGCATGGCAATGTTTGTTCTTGCTGCACGTACTGTGTTGTACTGTACAGAGGGCAGGTGGAACTCTTCTTCTTCCTCAATGTGTATGCCCTCCTTTTCACGGATAATATTGTGTAGAATGCAGCAGGCCTTAATTACCAACTCAGCATTCTCCAGACTGAGCTGCAAAGGTGTTTGAAAAACACGCCATTTACTAGACAGTATACCAAATGTACATTCTATGAGTCGTCTTGCCCGGCTCAGCCGATAATTAAAGATCCTCTTCTTGTCGTCAAGATTATTTCTGGCATACGGCCTAAGAAGATGTTGAGATAGGGCAAACGCCTCATCTGCGACAAGGACGAAAGGTAGGTCTGGTCCTTCGGTTCCAGGCAGAGGCCGATCAAACGGTATGTTGAATCGCCCTTGTCGCAGTTTTCGACCCATTAATGACTCACGGAAAACTCTTGAATCTGAGCTGCTGCCATATGCCCCAATGTCCACAGCAATAAACTTATAATCGCTATCGCAGATAGCCATGAGGACCAAAGAAAAATATTTTTTATAATTATGGAATCGAGACCCAGAACCTGGAGGTTTTTGGATACGGATATGTTTTCCGTCTAGTGCCCCGATACAATTGGGAAAGTTGGCTCGATTCCAAAACCCTTCTGCGATTCTTTGCCACATGTTTACCTCTGGTGACGGCATCACTGATGGACACAGCTCTTCCCATATGGCTAGGCATGTTTCATGAACTATCTCTGAAATTGTTGAAATGCCCAGTAGAAAGTAATGATTGAGAGATGTGTAGGACTGGCCAGTTGCAAGAAACCTAGAAAAAAAAAAAAAAAAGATCAGTAAAAAAGATTTATATTGCCACATAAATTGAGAAGAAGAGGTAGAAGATATTTATTATCTATACATACTGTATACACACAGTAGACCAGGGGTAGGCAATAAAACAGTTATTATTGAATGACTTCTTACCTCAAGGTCACTAGGAGACGTTCTTCTGCAGGCACACATCTTCTCATATTGGTATGCCGGCGCTCCAGTCGTGGGTGCAGCTGGGCCAGTAAGTAGTCAAATGTGGGTACGGTCATCCTGGTAAAGTTAAAGAACTTTGTTGGATACTGGCGTAGATGTGCATAATGCAAAGCCACAAATCCTTCCGAAGGCCGCTTCAATAGCATGGGGTGGGTCCAAAATCGACGTGTCCTAGGCATAATCGTCTTTTTCTTCCTCTCCATGCTCCTCATGTACGCAAATAGGACAAATACTGTCACGGTGTCCCAAAAAATACTGCAATCCATTGCTCGATGCTGCTAGCACACACAGGCACAAGGACAAAGGAAGCACACAGCAAGGGGAACTCAGTCACTGTAACTGCAATGCAGCATGGGAGGAGCAATGCCTTCTGGGTAATTTTCTTAAAGGCACAGGCACACATATAACTACTGTAAACGGACCAAAACGGATGAAAAAACGGATGAAAAAACGGACGTAAACGTGTACACTTACGGATGTAAGCGGATGTTAACGGACAAAAAAACGGATGTAAACGGACATTAACGGAACGGATGACGGATGAAAACGGATGAGACAACGGATAAGAACGGATACGTTTTTGACGTGCCTAAACTGACTACGTCCGTGTGAAAGGGGCCTAAGTTTGTTCAGTACTTGTAGAAACAAATTTTATTCTGAGCTTTCATATACTTATTTTTAACACGGGGTGGGTGCACATAAATATTTTTAGTCATGTAATTTATTTGTCATATCTTTGTATACTTTTGGATATTCTTACAGCAACATGTCACTACTAGAGAGCACAAACTTTTTTTTTACTAATATTTTTTGTTTAGTTTAGCTGTGTGCCTGGAGTTCAGTTGTGATATGGAAACTGACAAATAAATGCAATGTTCATTATCCATGACAGACATTCCATAGCCTAGTGCATCATTCATGTCAATTGATACTGCAGCCACTGGAAAATCAAATAAGGTAGTAAATTCAGTGATGGGTGGATAGGTAGATTCAGGATACATGCATATACAGGATTTCACAGGCCACTAGCTATGTTTGTATACATATTTTTGCTAGAGTTAAGGAAAAAAATCCAAACTCTGTAAGAGAGTGAAAGGTGCCTCATCCTTCATGCCTTTGTAATCCTTGTAAACTGACAGTCGTAAGACAAAATGTGTTGAGCAAAGCTTCTTGTGGAACAAAAGTTTTATTTGCAGTATATAATTGTAGTCTTTGTTCAATAAATTAGGAGAAGCTTTTGCTGCTGTCTTTCTTGATATTTTCTTGATATTTCACCCTAAGAAGGGTGGAGTGACTGTCAGAGCAAACTGTCATCAAACACAAGTTAGAGGATCAGATGCTTGCAGTTTGGTGAACCTGGATCCAAAGGTAATAGGATATTATAGAGATGTACAAACACTTTTGAGATACTGTACATGTTGAATGTCAAGATATTTCAGTAAAGTATGCTGCAATGAATTGAAAGACCGCCCACCGCATATATACTGCGGCAGGGTGGCTCTATTGTGCGAAACAATGTACCTGTACATTGTTTTATGCAACAGATAGTGTGGGTGCGCGCGCCCACTGAACGGAGGAGGAGGACCCCTCGATCGCTTCACAGAGATGCAGAACCGGGATCTGTCTATGTAAACAAGGCGGATTCCCGCTCTGACAGGGGAGAACATGGAGATCGTCTGGTCCTAGTAATCAGGAACAGCGATCTCTGTGTTCTTCCTATCAGTACTTCCCCTGCACAGTTAGAAACACAATGGGGGAACACAGTAAACCCCTTGATAACCCCTGTAGTTAACTGCTTCCCTGCCAGTATCATATATACATTATATAAATTACACTGTATGTATTGTTGTCACTGGTCCCCAAAAAGTGTCACTTAGGGTCAGATCTGTCGCAGTCCCGCTAAAAATCGACATAAGTCAAACCCATAGTTTGTAGAGGCTATAACTTTTGCGCAAACCAATCAATATACGCTTGTTGGGATTTTTTTTACCAAAAATATCTAGCAGAATACATATTGGCCTAAATTGATGAAGAAATAATTTTTTTTACAATTTTTGGGGGATATGTATTATAGCAGAAAGCAATATATATATATATATATTATATATATATATATATATATATATATATATATATATATATATATATATTTATGGTCTAGAGCCCTACGGATGATATGAGTAACGATGACACACAGGAACAACACAAAACTTACCAACATGAAATAGACCTGAAAGCATGCCTTGGTCTACCGTATGGTACACCAAAATAAGGGGGCATACCCTAGATAAGGAATGATAAAATAAGTAGTTATGGAATAATGTGAAATGAGTATTCAGTCTGGGGTAAGAATACTTGGAAGAGGCTTTTAAAAAAGGGGAGGGTGGGTGGGTATCTCGCACAGGAAACCGACAAAGACCGGCGGCCTTTGGGCTGCCTAAATACCTTTCGGGCTCCTCCCATAACTTCAGGCCGGTACCCGGCCTTCCAATTTATGGTCTAGAGCCCTACGGACGATATGAGTAACGATGAATGACACACAGGAACAACACAAAACTTACCAACATGAAATAGACCTGAAAGCGTGCCTTGGTCTACCGTATGGTACACCAAAATAAGGGGGCAAAAACTTTCAGGTAGGGGATAATTATTTATTAAAGGTAATGTCACTGAGTAAGTCGGGCAAAGGCCTGAGCCATCTCCAACTGTGGGTTAGGTATGTAGCGAGAGAAGCAGGCCGACTTCCACCGACCTAGTTTCTTGATCACATGGTCCGGAACCCCCTGTCTTGAGGCCGTCGTGGCCGCCCCGATCCGGAATGAATGCCCGGAGTACTGGCTGGGGTCCAATTGAAGATTGCCGAGAAGGACCCGGACATGTTCCACAAACTGTGACGAGTTGAGGGGTTTAACTGGAAAGGGTAAAAGCGGACTGGAACCTGGGCGGTCGGATAGCAGTGCCGTCAACCAGTTTAACACAGTAACTGGGCACCAGTTGTTGTGGGTCCTGTACAGGTGTATATCTGCTCCGGAACCTCGCTGCTGAGTTTTAGACATCGCCAAGTGAAGAACATAGTGATCCTGGTGGCGGCAGAGGTTACTTTTATGCAAGACCGGACCAGCTGGGTGGCTGCGAGTGAACTCGCTGGGCCGTAGAAACCCATAAAACGCCATGTGTATCGCAGCCTGCATGACGGTGCTGAGGAGGAGACCAAAAGGGGACCTATCCAGGATGTCAGACATCCCCTTAAATATCTCCCCAGTGATAGGCAGCCGCTTAGGGCTGACTGGCGGCTGGTGTTTCTGAACTCCATGCAGTAGAGCCCTCACTGCGTGGCAGGAGAACACTGAAGGCCTCGCGGGGTCTTGAAGTGACAAGTAGTGCTGCACCCCGGCCACGTACTGGCGTATCGTGCTGTGTGACAGTGCCAAGTGAGAATGGCAATAAGCGATAAACGCCAGAACCTGCTTGACGCTGGAAGATTCACGGGGGCGTTGGGGCAGGAACTTATTAAATGCCCTCCAGGCCGTCCGGTAGGCCCGCCGGGTGTTGCGGGCGAGCGAAGTGTTGATGATGCTAGTAGCTGACTGTAAATGTGGGGCTAGTCCAAGGTCAGCTGTGACCAATCCGGGATAGTGGCTGAGAGGTGGTAGGCTCCAGGCATCTGTTCGAAGAAAGAAACAAAGTTAAAACAGGAGAGTGCGTCCGCTGCTGAGTTGAACTTCCCTGGAATGAATGAGCAGTAAACATTGAACTGATGTTGTAGGGATAGCTGGACCAGTCTGCGAAGGAAGGACATGACGGGCCTGGATTTAGACCTGCCCTTGCTGATGATTTCGGCTGTGGCTTGATTGTCTGTCGTAAAAGCCACAGTCTGCCCAGACCAACGGTGACCCCATAGGTGAGCGGCTGCTACGATGGGGAACAGCTCAAAGAGGGCTGACGTGGTAGTGAAGCCCGGTGTGGCTAGTGCCTGAGGAGGCCAAGGGGCGGCGAACCACAAATGGCCAAAAATGGCGGCGCATCCTGTGGACAGCGTGGACACTACTGGGATGAACAGGGACACACCGTTCCAATTACTGAGAAAGTCTTCCCACATGGCTAGATCTGCCCTGGCTGCTGAATCCAGCCTGATGACCTGGTCTGGGTCCTGAGTGTAGGACAGGAAGACCAGCAGCCGGGACACAAAGGAGTCAAAGGCCCTGGGGGATGATCCTCATAGCAAAATTCAACATCCCGAGGAGAGACTGAAGTTGCTTCTGAGAACATCCCCCCACCCGGGTGAACTCTTGTAGAACCGTCCTGATACGGTCCAACTTGTCTGCGGGAAGACTGGCCTGCATGGCTAGAGTGTCAAGGTCGATGCCCAAGAACGTGATCTTGTGCGCCGGGCCGTCAACCTTGTGTTCCGCTATGGGGACGTTCAGATTGTTGAAAACCGTCCTCAACTTTCCAAGGTCCCCTGGGGGAGCCCCGGGTGGTTCTATCAAAAGGAAGTCATCCAAATAGTGGATGACCTCGTGGCACTGTGCCTCGTGGAGAAGGATCCACGCCAGGGTGTCCGCGAACTTATCAAACAACCAAGGACTACTCTTAGACCCGAAGGTCAATTTGGTTGCAAAATAATATTGCTCTCTCCACTTGATGCCGTGCCAGCACCACAGGGAGGGATGTATAGGCAGCAGCTTGAAGGCGTCAGATATGTCCGCCTTCGAGAGCCAAGCACCCACCCCGGCCCTGAGTATGGCCTGGATAGCCATATCTACCGAAGCGTACTTCAATGAGAACTCCTCGGAGGGAATGAGCGAGTTGAGACTGGGAACGACGGAAGAATGAGGCGCTGACAGATCATACACCAGACGTTTTTTATTTGAAAATTTTCCCTGTACAAGCCCGATAGGGCTGACCCTCCAGATACTAAAGGGGGACTGACTGAACGGGCCTATCATAAAGTCCCAATCCAACTTCGTCTGAAGAAGGACGTCGATAGCTGGCTCATCTGTTGCTGCTGAGCGCAAGTTCCAACATTCGTGGGTGGTGTGGGGCAGGGTGATGAGCCCGGTATGAAACCCATCAGTGAAACCTCGGATGAGGTAGCTGGCGAGTGACGGAGTGGGGTGTGAGGTCAGGTAAACATCGAGCCAAAGGACATTGACCCGGCTTAGTCACGGTTTCTTCTGTTTGACCTCACACAGGACCCTGGGGTGCGCCCTCTGGCATAGGGTGCAGACGTGCAACAGCCGGCACTGGCTGAAATTGCAGGAGCCGTAGTTATTGCAAATGGCGGCTCCCCCAACCATCCGCACCGGACGTCCCAATTTTTCCACCTTCTGCCCTTGCGCCGGGGCCTGCTGAGCCTGACTCGTGCTGGTAGAGGCCGTGCTAGGTGTCGGGTGGACAGAGACTACGTTGGCACACCAGACCACGGTGTGGGATGCTGACTGACAGACAGCACATAGTGGGGACCGTAGACCCGCGAAGTGGCGGCAGAACAACTTGGTGTCCACTACACTCCAGTCCGTTGTCAAATGGAACTGTAAGAATCTGGCCGCGGCTTTGGCCGAGAAGGAACGATGATAATCGTAGAACGCTGAACCACCGTATTTGTGGCCCAGGTCTACGATTAGATGGAGGTAGAGGTCCAGTTCCTCCCGCCTGCCCGGGGAGGCTGAGCACAGCACGTCCCTGAACATACCGAAAGCGAGCGTGAACTCAGGCACCGTGAGCTTTCTGTTCAGCCTCGGATCCTTAGCCTTCAAAACCACCGAGACGTCCCCCCAGGTGTAGGCCTTGTTCTCCGCCAAATCATGGACCGAGATCATGAGTGAGGCCAGGTTAACGTCTCTGCCCTCTAAAATGTCCTTCCTTACGCTGGGTGGCACCAGGTGGGAAGGATGAATGGTAGTTGTGGCAAGCTCACTACCTGCGGCTGGTGCACTGATGGCTGGGACCACAGCAGGGTCCGGAACCGTGGCGGCCGGGCTGGTCTCTAGGCGTTTCACCCTGTCCTGGACCTCAATGATCGAGGAAGACAGGGAAGATACGAGGGCGTGTAGCTGAGCGACGGCGGTTGAAATGGATTCCAGGGATGCCTGCTGGCTGCTGGAACCGGCTGCGGCCGGTGGTGGGAAGAGGAGCCTGAATAGCTCCGCCTTCCTGGCCGCGGATGAGAAGGGTATCCCTCTGCACCTCAGCTCGGCGGACAGCCTGGGAATTGTCCATGCCCTAAGGGACTGGACACTGCCAGCCTCGGAGGCTGATGCCGGAGATAGCGGGGTGGTGAGGTCATCGCTGCCGACTGACGACATGGCGGCTGCCAAGACCCGTTGCTAAGTTGACTGGTCACGTGTCTGCAGGCTGGGCCTATAAAGAGGTGACAGGAAATGAGTTTGGACGTGTAACCTACGGTATACGTACCTGACATGAAAATGCAGGTGTGCCCCTGCGTCTTTTTTTTTTTTTTTTTTTTTACCTGCTGGAACCCTGATCAAGCTGGTGCAGGTGGACCTACTGAATCCGACTGACATGAGAGAGTGTGAGAGAAAGTACCTATTTAAGAGTCTGAAACTGCTGCCGTCCTGAGCGACGGTACCCAACGTTGATGATAACAACAGGCGATAGTGACTTAAGTCGACTGACGTGACAGCTGTGGAATCAAATGACAGACAACAACACGAATAACTGAAATTACATGTTGCCTTAACTGAAATGAACATCCCGTGACAGGGCCCGGCCCGGTCGTACCGTATGGGGGTGACTGTGAGCCGGACTCTGGAGCACGTACAGAAATGAGACAACCGTGAAATGAGGCCAACTGCCTGGGTACGCTGGGGCCGAACTGTGACATGCTGGCTGCCACCGGGCTCGACAAGTGCTACAGCATGCGTTGGAACGCTAGCACTTGTGTGACAGCGACCTCGATCATCATGCCACTGTCTAGTGACTGAACCCCCTTTTTTTTTTGTACTGAAATGCGGCCGGCCTTGGGCACGCCGGCGCAAATTCGTACAGGGAAGTGACTAAATTAACGCCGGGGCGTGGTAAGGTGACACAGAAATGATATAACATGACAAGGACAAGAATCAAAAGTTTTTTTGTTTTGTTTTTTTATGCGATTCCGTCCCTGGCGCATGTATTGAAATGAGGCCGGCCTAGGGCACGCCGACACGAATTAGTGCGGGGAAGTGACTGCATTTATGCCGGGCGTGGTAAGGTGAGACAGAAATGACATACCATGACAAAGGCAAGAATCAAGAGTGAACGCAACCTGTGATGCGATTCCGCCCTTGGCGCATGTATCGAAATGAGGCCGGGCAGCCGTGCGTCTGGCTTGCCCCGATCGGAGCATCTATGGATGCGACCGGACCCACCCAGAGGCATAGTGACCGAAATGAAACCATGACAAAGACTAGATTTCAACAAACCGAGCAATTTGTCACTGAATCTATCTCTGGAGCATGTATCGAAAGGAGGCCGAGTGGCTAGGCGAACCAGTGCGAATTGATGCATCCCAGATGCGACCGGATTCAGACCGATACGTGGCCAATGACCGAAATCATGCCAAAGACTAGACTCGAGCCCGCATCCGTACGAGCGGTGGGCCAATCTCTGAAACATGTATGATAATGCGGCCGTAACCTGGGTACCCTGAAACAAATCCGTGCCTGAGTGCGACATGACTTGAATCTGAGTGCGACCAGGATCGAAATGATGGCATGAACGCCCTGTTTAAATGATGCGAAATGACTTAGCATGACCGAATGGCCTGATACGTTAGCCATGTTTGAAATGACGAAATGATTGCCATGCTAATACAATGAAATGTTTCGACACGGTCGAAGTAATTCGTGCGATTAACATGCCAACAGTGACTCGGAACGTAACCAGTGATCCGGCATGCTACTGGTATAACTGATTTTACCGATTTGACATGACATGATTGCTGCGTGTGAGTGCGAACGGCACCCGTGAGCGAGCTACGTTTGAACGATTCAAAGCCTGCGTACTCCGACCGCGTAAGGGGAACCCTTGAGTGCCGGATGCGGCATCGGTCGGAGTGTCATGGCGGGCGGCCCTGAATGTGCGTGCCACTAGGTGGCTCCCGATCGTGTACAACCAAAAAAACGTGCGTGTAGCTGTATAGTGTTTTTCGAGACAAGCGGTGCATAGTTCGTGAGCTACGCAGACCACAGTTTAGTGACATGATAAGCAGTGCATGGGAACGTAAAACATGGGAGCCAAAGCCCTACCTGCGACAGCCGAACCAGACTCTGTGTACGGAACTGCGACTCGGCGACACGAGTGCGACACGAAGGGACAACGCGACTTACGAACGCGGAACGCGGGACTGCAACAACACAAGGAGACGGACAGACGAAACGGAGCTCACGAACCGGCACCAACAGCGCTTGTCTCGAACGAGTCGGTCCTAGATGTCTGACGTATCAGATATCTCGCACAGGAAACCGACAAAGACCGGCGGCCTTTGGGCTGCTTAAATACCCTCCGGGCTCCTCCCATAACTTCAGGCCGGTACCCGGCATTCCAATATATATATATATTTTTTATTTTTTTTTTTTTCTCAAAATTGTCAGTCTTCCTTTGTTTAAGGCGCAAAAAATAAAAACCACAGAAGTGATCAAATACCACCAAAAGAAAGTTCTATTTGTGGGAAAAAAAGTACATTTTATTTGTGTACAGTGTCGCATACCCACACAATTGTCCGTTAAAGTAACGCAGTGCCATACTGCAAAAAATGGCCTTGTCATTAGGGGGTAAATCCTTCCGGGGCTGAAGTGGTTAAGAAAAAAAAAAAGAAATATACCAAGGCAAAATACTTACTTCTATTAAACTGCTATAGAAGATACAATTATGTAAGAAGATGAGAGAAAAAAGTTTATAAAAGATTGTAAATGTATAAAACATGGCTTGGCCATGGCAAGTCTTGGCAACTATCAGTAGAAAATTATTAAACAAAAGATTATTAAACAAAAGACTGAGGAGTCATTCGTTTCCCACTACAATCTTTCTTAGTCATGATCATAGTGAATGACATTAGGAATTCTAGACAAAGGATCACTCTATTATGCACAGTGTTTTCTCAGCCATATGTTTTCCTTAAAGTAGATAACATCATGATGACTAATGTCATCATTCTGGTATATTTTCTCTGATGTTTCCTGCACTATGACCTCTCTGTTGGAATTACCAACAAAGAAGAAAAAAATACTTGTTATGGTGAAGTCTGTGCTATTTAAAACAAAAACAGTAATTGGTACTGTGAAATATAGGGTGGTTTTGGATTTCCCCTATTTATTATGAATATGTATTATCTTGTCTATTTCTATAGTTAGCTAGGCCATCAAAGCTCTGATAAGGTAATGATGATGATATAATAACAATGTTAGCTATTAAAATAAACACACTGTTCAACCTCTTTGCGCCCGGGCTATAGCCGAAAGACGGCTACAGCGCGGACGCTCCCTGCCGAGAGGACGTCCCTGGACGTCCTCCTGTTTACTTCCGCAATGCGCGCTCCTGAGTGCGCGCATCGGGGAAGTCCTGTGCTGGCCGTGTCCCTCGGACACAGCCAGTCACAGATCGATGTAAACGGCCAATCACATCGGCTGTTTACAGCGCGATCGGCGTGTCCAATGAGAGATGACCTTGTAAACATATGAGATCATCTCTCAGCGCCGCTCTCCCTCCTCACACAGAGACAGCGTGTGAGGAGGGAGAGATGAACGGCTACAGCGGCCGTAAGTAAAAAAAAAAAAAAAAAAAAAAATGTGCCATTTGTCCCCGCTGCCATCTGTCCCCGCTGCCATCTGTCCCCGCTGCTATCTGTCCCCACTGCCACCTGTCTCCAGTGCCATCTGTCCCCAGTGCCATATGTTAGTGCCATCTGTCCCCAGTGCCACTTGTCCCCAGTGCCATTTGTCCCCAGTGCCACCTGTCCCCAGTGCCATGTATAAGTGCCATCTGTAATCAGTGCCATGTCAGTGCCACGTGTCATCAGTGCCACATAGTGCCATCTGTCATCAGTGCCATATCAGCGTCACGTGTCATCAGTGCCACATATTAGTGCCATCTGTCATCAGTGCCACATATTAGTGACATCTGTCATCAGTGCCACTTGTCAGTGTCACGTGCCATCTGTTATCAGTGTCATGTCTCATCAATGCCACGTATCAGTGCCATCTGTCATCAGTGTCACGTGTCATCAGTGCCACGTACTAGTGCCATCTCTCATCAGTGCCACGTATTAGTGCCACATGATATCAGTGCCCTGTATTAGTGGCATCTATCATCAGTGCCACATCAGTGTCACCTGTAATCAGTGCCACATATTAGTGCCATCTCTCATCAGTGCCACATCAGTGTCACGTGTCATTGTCCTGGTGCTCCAGGGCCTTTAAAAGTGTACTAGGTAGTCAACAAGTTAGATGTGTAATTTATGCTCCTAGAACACGTGATGGCGCTCCCTGCATTTTGAGCCTCTATAAGTGGCCAAGCTGTGAAAAAGTCCCACACATGTGGTATCGTAATACTCAGGAGCAGAATGTATTTTCGGGTGTCATTTGTGGTATACACATGCCATGTGAGAGAAATAACCTATTACAATGACAATTTTGTGGGGAAAAAAAATATTAATTTGGAAAGAATTGTGGGAAAAAATTACAACTTTAAAAACCTTACCATGCCTCTTACTAAATACCTTGGAATGTCTACTTTCAAAAAAGGGGTAATTTGGGGGTATTTGTACTTTCCTGGCTTGTTCGGGTCACAAGAAATGAGATAGGCCACAGTACATCAGATGTGATCAATTTTGTATAATTTGCACCACAGCTTGTAGACTCTCTAACTTTCACAAAGACCAAATAATATCCACTAAATTGGGTTATTTTTGCCAAAGATATGTAGCAGTATAAATTGTGGCCGAAATTGATGAAGAAAAATTAATAATTTGCAAAATTTTATCACAAAAACAAAGAAAAATTTGTTTTTTTTTTTCAAAATTTTCGGTCTTTTTTCATTTACAGCGCAAAAAAAAATACCTGGTGGTATTTAAGGTGATCAAATACCACCAATAGAAAGCTCTATTTGTGGGAAAAAAGGTCAAAAAATGTATTTGGGTACAGTGTTGCATGACTGAGTAATTGTCATTCAAAGTGTGAGAGCACCGAAAGCTGAAAATTGGTCTGGGCAGGAAGGGGGTTTAAGTGCCCAGTAAGCAAGTGGTTAAATAAGCAAGGATTTCATTTATTTACCAAGAAAGTAGAAATGCTAACATAAAACACTTAAGGAATACTACAGAGCATAAAAAAAAAACTAAAGTGCAGGGGTTATACAATACAATAAGTCCTTCCTTTCAGGTTCGGTATGCTGGCTGGGCTCCAAAGAAAAGAGGAGAAAACTCTAGCTGGCCATTAAGTGTTTTAAATCACACTCAGACACCACCCACACATACACCCTCTGCCCACCCCGTGTAGCCGTCTGTCCAATGAAAATCCATAACGGGCCACCCTTCCTGAGCACCAGGAAGTATATTCATCTCCTGCCCATCTTCCAGGAAGCATGCTGTAGTCTCCACTAGGGGCAGCATTAGTCCATATATTACTGATTTCGACCCAGGGCATCTTTCAGTAACAGCTGGCCTTTTATGTTGCTACAACTCAGGAAATCAGTAATTTTAATTTTCACCTCCCAGGAGGTCTTATCTGATGCTCCTCTACCCCCATACATCACACCAGGAGGCCTATGCGACAACATTCTGTTAGGATATGAATTCCCATTTATGACTCCTTATTTCGAACACCCAGCTGGGTAATCTTGCTGTACTGGCATTCCAAGATGACAATTTCCAACATAGGCAAATGGCTGTATCAACCAGGCAGTAGAACTCCAGAAGTATATGGTATTAAACCATGTTGCCTTCCAACATACTGGTAATGCAACAGTTTTTTTTTTCCAGCTGGCAACTTTTGATACTTGTTCAAAGAGCAGTAACATCTTCAAAAACAAACTTTTTCTTTTTTTTTTAAACTACACCAACTATCCCATTTTCTTGGCAAACTGGGAACAAGAACCTTCTGGAAAACTTTCCGGCAAACTAAAATCTAAAGGATCACTCCTAATCCACAAATCCTCTCTCAACCCTATATCTAAAAGCTGTTTCAAAAACAATTCCATGTGGTATAGAGATCTGATGAGTTTTAATGGGATCCACAAACATCTCCACAATGCTGGAGATGTGGACAAGCACCTAGTATCTTATTACATATTGGATTTTTTTTTCCTATCAATAAAAATTACAAAGATCAACCAAACATTTCATTAATATCGCTATTAAAGGCCCGTACACATGAAAAATGTCAGCTCGAGGCACGATTGGTTGATTTCCTGATCGTTTGTATGGTGCTTCTTCAACCGATTCCAACTGTTTGGATGGCGAAAACCGTAGGTGCAAAAGATTTTTTTTTCTTTTTAGTACGTGAACACAATGTCTGATTTTTGCTAAATGTGTACAGTAATCATATGGGGGAAAAAGTGAATAGAAAAAACATGCATGATCGGAAGCTACGAACAAACCAAAACAACCCTGAAGAAGTTGGCCAGGAAAAATCGAAATTGTATTCCAAAAATAACTTTTGCATTATGGCTAATTAAAAAACGTTTTAAATAAAAGAATAATAGCATATTATTTTTTGTGACAACAATCAAGCTAATGATGGTGAATATCATAATCCTTTTAATTTAATAATATTCTCTTCTTATTTTAAATTATGGCCAATATACTGTACATGCTTAATGTGGTTTACTTTGATCATCAACAACACCATTCTCCATGTTATCTTTGTGTTATACTAAAATTATAGTAAAAAATAAGATTTTATGATAATAATTATATATATATATATATATATATATATATATATATATATATATATATATATACAGTATCTCACAAAAGTGAGTACACCCCTCACATTTTTGTAAATTTTTTATTCTATCTTTTCATGTGACAACACTGAATAAATGACACTTTGCTATAATGTAAAAGTAGTGAGTGTACTGCTTATATAAGTGTAAATTTGCTTTCCCTTTAAAATAACTCAACACACAGCCATTAATATCTAAACCGCTGGCAACAAAAGTGAGTACACCCCTAAGTGAAAATGTCCAAATTGGGCCCAAAGTGTCAATATTTTGTGTGGCCACCATTATTTTCCAGCACTGTCTTAACCCTCTTGGGCATGGAGTTTACCAGAGCTTTGAACGAAAGAGCACTGGTGACATATTATGTACTACACTTAATAAACTGTT
This sequence comes from Lithobates sylvaticus, assembly GCA_028564925.1. Taxonomy (NCBI): domain Eukaryota; kingdom Metazoa; phylum Chordata; class Amphibia; order Anura; family Ranidae; genus Lithobates; species Lithobates sylvaticus. The sequence continues at coordinate 167,783,771 of CM053028.1, forward strand.
GCACTTCAAACATGCATATATATGTGTGTTATGCTTTTTTTCATGAAAAAAAATCATAAATGTATCTTGGTTCCTTCATAGCAATGGGAGCCACAGCAACCACACAAACTTTCCAGGGAAACATTATTCCGTCCAAACGGTCACTTCTGTGGTTGGTATATGCAGTAGTCCCCGCCCCTTCCTTCTTGGTGTATTCCTCGCCTCTTCTCCCTAGGTGCAGTGGGGGAGAGAGCAAATAGCGGCTAAACAGAGAGTGTGTGGTGAGAGCAGCAGAGAGGAAAAGAAGGAGTCAGTGTCTCACAGATCCAAGGAGGAGGAAGAAGAAGACAAATGTTGAAGAAATGATGGAGATCCTAATGAAGATGGACTATGATGGGAAGCATAAAACTTACAGAAAGCCAAATGCACGAATGATTATGGAGTAAGTTATGAAAAGTCTGCACAGGGAGTTTGGGGTCTGACGAACCAAGAAACAGTTGAGAGAATGATGGTCAGACCTTTAATTAAGAGATAAAAACCAGTATAGGAAGATAAAGAAAGTTCTAAAGAAAAGTAAGTATATGTTCTGTGTTCCTGTTGCTTTCTTGCTGTGCCATGTGCTCTTCTTCACTGTTCTACTGTTTTCTCTGCCATGTGTTCTTTCTGTACTCTGGAATCGTTAGTTTTGACAGAAATATTGTTTTTACAGAACACTTTAATATGTATATTTCTCTTTATGCTCAATGAGATATATGTCTTGGTTGCCTGTTTCATATACAAAAAAGTTATTTGCATTTTTTCTGGCCTATTTTGATGTTAACTAATTTAGGTAGCTTCTTGTATATGTCTGCATAGCTACTGACATGTAAACTATGTTCTGTGCCAGTAGAGGACACTCAGCAGGTGTTAGGGGAGGCAGGAGCAGCAGTGGGGGACCTCAGAAGAAGGAGATATGGGTAGCCCTGTACCAAAATATTACATAGTCCAGGTTTAGTGTGCAAATAAAACATATAGACAGTTTTTCATCAGCCATAACAGCCAATTTTAGGGCACTTCTAACCAATGTTTATTATTGCCATTTATGGGATAATATGTCATCTAATTACCGTATTTATCGGCGTATAACACACGCCGGCGAATTTACACGTGCCGGCATATAACACGCACCCCAAGTTTAGGAGAAAATTTTAAGAAAAAAAACTTTTTAAGGAAAGAAACTTACATTTAACCGCCCCCGACCGCCTTACGCAGATATACTGCGGCAAAATGGCACGGGCAGGCAAAATCACGTACCTGTACGTGGCCCTTTAATTGCCTGCCCGTGGGTCGGGCACGCGCCGCCAGCGGCACGCTCGCGACCCGGTCGGGAGCTCCGTGACCCCGCCCGCGGGACCAGCGGACCCGATCGCCGCTGGTGTCCCGCGATCGGGTCACAGAGCTGAAGAACGGGGAGAGGTATGTGTAAACAAACCTCTCCCCGCGCTTCCTACTCTGCCTGTCATTGATTGGCTGTTCCCGGTCATCGGGAAAGCCGATCAATGAAGTCAGATGTCAGCCCTGCCCCCTAATGTAAAAAAACACACACACGTCACAGCCCATAACCCCTCCCCCAGTGGTTAACTCTTTCACTACAACTGTCCATGCATTTAAATAGCATTGATTGCTGTATAAATGACAATGGTCCCAAAAGATGTGTCCGCCATAATGTCGCAGTCACAATAAAAATTGCTGATTGCCGCCATTACTAGTAAAAAAAAAATATTAATAAAAATGCTATAAAACTATCCCCTATTTTGTAAACTGCGATTTTTTTTACCAAAAATATGTAGAAGAGTATGTATCGGCCTAAACTGAGGAAAAAAAATGTTTTTTTATATATTTTTTGGGGATATTTATTATAGCAAAAAGCAAAAAAATATTGCATTGTTTTAAAAATTGTCGCTCTATTTTTGTTTATAGCGCAAAAAATAAAAACCGCAGGGGCGATCAAATACCACCAAAAGAAAGCTCTATTTGTGGGAAAAAAAAGGACGCCAATTTTGTTTTGGAGCCACGTCGCATGACCGTGCAATTGTCAGTTAAAGCGACGCAGTGCCGAATCAAAAAAAGGGGCCTGGTCTTTTGGCTGCCAATTGGTCCGGGGCTGAAGTGGTTAAATGCCGATCAATGCAGCCTTATCAGTGTCCGTCTGCAGCCTTGCACAGCGTTCATCTGCATGCTTGTCAATGTCATTTGCAGCCTTGCAGCCTTCTCAGTGTCATTTACAGCCTTGCATCCTTGTCAGTGTCATTTGCAGCCTTGCAGCCTTCTTAGTGTCATTTGCAGCCTTGCAGCGTCCATCTGCAGCCTCCTCAGTGTCATTTTAAGCCTTGCCCAGGCTGCAGTTAAACTGCAGTGACATGTCAGTACACATAACGACCGCATCGTACGATCCACATCTTCCTGTCTTTTTTTTTTTACTTACCAGAAATGGCTGTTGCTAGGCAGATCGTCCTAATCTGCCTCTGTTCCACGGCACTGCTCTCTCTTCTGCTCCGAGCGCCGTCTTCTAGTGAATGGGGCGTGGTGTGTTATGGGAACATGTGTCCCACAACAAATCGCGTTCCCCATTCACAAAGCGCCGAGCGACAACTCGCGCATGCGCAGTAGGCTGCGTGACTACTTGCGCATGCGCAGTTGGAAACGGGCAGCCCCTGGGAGGGTAAGCGTACTTATTAAAAGTCAGTAGCTACCTTTTTTTTTAGCTGCTGACTTTTAAAAAAAATGTTTTTTTGCTGAACCACCGCTTTAAGATCTTGTGCAAAGGCGTCTCATATACCGGCCTTCACAGTGCTAGTATCTAAACGGACTTCAATTAAAACAAAGTGCCTTGCCATTTTTTTTTATTTTTTTTTACTTTATGATGGCATTTTGGCATTGGGATTTATTTAACACATTTTACCACATTTCATTACTACTAGTAGTGTTATATATATAATACCACCTTAAATGAAGTATATATATATTTTTGATACCATTTTCTGTTTATTAACTACTGTAAGCGCTTTTGGATTGCATGCCGGCTTTTTCCGCCATTCTCTTCCCCCTTCTTTGCACACATTATTTTACATATTATTTGTTTCATTTAGTCATCTGCATATATCCAGGCTTTTGCCACGTTACAAGTCACTACACTTCAACACATTTTGAAGGTTCCTATGTGGGTTCACAGAACAGGATTCTAATGGGCGGTATCCACACTGTTCACACAAGGAGACATTTTTCATGTTATTGACCATACTATACAGGCTTTCTGTCAGTCCCCTTGTTTTTGTTTTTGTGGATTGGGTTGCTTCCGTCGATGAATATATGGAAGGATATATCCATTTGTGTCTATCTACACCTGTGGAATGTCCATATTTCACGTATATATCACAATATTATAGATATTTGAGTTAAATTTTTCAATATTTGTATTCACACTACCATGGATTCAAGTGACTATTGCAGAAATATGCTATGTTTGCATGTAGATTGCACACTGTATATGTGCATCTATATATGCACACACACACAATTATACACACATTTATTTTTAACATATATTTTTTACTCCTTACCCTATTTTCAATACCACGTGACATAGTCCTACATTTTTACAAATTCATCACATTAGATACTTTCAATACATGGTATGGAACATATTCCAACGACATTTGAGTTTCAGTTGCACTGTCACGGTTCTTCACTTTATTATGTTATACTAATACTTTGAACAGAACACAACGCTTACTTTCCCAGTCATTTATTTCTTATGACACACATATTTATTTTCACTTATCTTTATTAGTTTTGTCACATTCACATCTATATGCATATATTTTTTCACACCTATGGACCTTTTAACATATATAGATGGATACATATATATATTTTCTTTCCCCTTTTTTTGCTTGCATATATTATATGGACATGGAATTAATAATAAGCTATGAGTTTTTTTCAGTGACACAGGTTGAAGGTTCTACATTGAATGTTTGATGGGGCCAGGTCTGGTTTCTGATCAGAGTCAGTTGGCCAGTTCACCCACCAATTGAACTATCAAAACGAATTAACCAATTAACCAATCAACTCAAAGTGTGTAACATCATGAAATGTATTTATTTGCCATATTTCTCCATGTGCAGTAGCTATGAGTAAGCACTCTTGGTAGTGTGAAATGCGTTAGCCATTTTTCTGCTTTGCTGTGACCAATTTTTGTGTGATTCAAAATTTTACCAATAAAGGCTTTTGAATTTTTGGAGTGCGGCCATCCAGAGTCTTTAATTCGCATCATCATCAGCTTGTGCCGTGCCTGCACCTGGGTTTTCTCACTACAGGAACAGCTGTGAGTTTGGGTGGATCATCCTGGAGCGGTGGATCTCTCTTTATTGCCGAGATACACAGAGCCGGTCCTGTGTATCTCGGCTCTTCTTGGCTCCTCTGATAACGGAGCGGAGGAGTGAGCGCCACTGATAGCTATACATAGCAGAGTGTGCTCGGCTATCCTCGGCTTGTTCCACTCAGTCACGCCCAGTCCCGCCCTATGATTGACATAACACAGGGACTGGGCGTGACTGTGAGCGGAGCCGAGCGCCGCCCATATACATACATAGCCGAGTGTACTCAGCTAGGCTCGGATAGCTCCGCTTACAGTCACGCCCAGTCCCTGTGTTATGTCCATCATAGGGCAGGACTGGGGGTGACTTAGCAGAAATAGCCGAAAATAGCCGAGTACACTCGGCTATGTATAGATATCAGCGGCGCTCGCTCCTCCGCTTACAATCAGCGGGGGATTGGCGGGGATCGGCGTATAACACACACCCACGATTTTCCCCTGATTTTAACGGGAAAAAAGTGCGTGTTATACGCAGATAAATACGGTATACCTTTGTTTCTTCAACATAGGGGATAAAAGAAGAGGAACATCTGAGCTGTCTGTGGACATCAGTAACACTGCACCTCATGAGAAGCAAGAAACATAACCCACCAGACCCCCTGAAGAAGATGTTGATGCTGATGTGCAGAAAGTACTGTGGTGTAGGAAGTAGTGGCTTATCGTCATTTTGGAAATATTTTATTATATCTTTTCATGTGACAACACTGAAGAAATTCCACTTTGCTACAATGTAAAGAAGTGAGTGTACAGATTGTATAACAGTGTAAATTTGATGTCTACTCAAAATAACTCAACACACAGCCATTAATATCTAAACCACTGGCAACAAAAGTGAGTACAAATCTAAGTGAAAATGTCCAAATTGGGCCCAAGGTGTCAATATTTTGTGTGGCTACCATTATTTTCGAGCACTGTCTTAACCCTCTTGGGCATGGAGTTCACCAAAGCTTCACAGGTTGCCACTGGAGTCCTCTTCCACTCCTCCATGACAACATCACGGAGCTGATGGATGTTAGAGAGCTTGCGCTCCTCCACCTTCCATTTGAGGATGCCACCTAGATACTCAATAAGGTTAAGGTCTGGAGACATGCTTGGCCAGTCCATCACCTTTATGCTCAGCTTCTTTAGCAAGGCAGTGGTCATCTTGGAGGTGTGTTTGGGGTGGTTATCATGTTAGAATACTGCCCTGCAGCCCAGTCTCCGAAGGGAGGGGATCATGCTCTGCTTCAGTATGTCACAGTACATGTTGGCATTCATAGTTCCCTCAATGAACTGTCGCTCCCCAGTGCCGGCAGCACTCATGCAGTCCCAGACCATGACACTCCCACCACCATGCTTGACTGTAGGCAAGACACACTTGTCTTTGTACTCCTCACCTGTTGATGCCACACATGCTTGACACCATCTGAACCAAATACGTTTATCTTGATCTCATCAGACCACAGGACATGGTTCCAGTAATCCATGTCCTTAGTCAACTTGTCTATAGCAAACTGCAAGCTTTCTTGTGCAAAAGGCTTCTTTCATGCGCACCATTTTGATGCAGTGTGCTGTGTATGGTCTGAGCACTGACAGGCTGACACCTCACCCCTTAAACCTCTGCAGCAATGCTGGCACCACTCATACATCCCATATTTCCTAAAGACAACCTCTGGATATAAAGCTGAGCATGTGCACTCAACTTCTTTGGTCGACCATGGCAAGGCCTTTTCTGAGTGGAACCTGTCCTGTTAAACTGCTGTATGGTCTTGGCCACCGTGCTGCAGCTCAGTTTCAGGGTCTTTCATCCGAAAGGATTTTTTCCGTGAGGCAGTAAGCCCTTACTGCCTCACAGAAGAAGTCCATTTGGATGAAACATACGTCAGGCTAGGCAAGGAAACAACAGTGACATTGTGGCACCTGTGGAGGGTGTAAGACGGATGTTGTGATTTCCTAATGCCTGTTTTAACATTGCTCTTGTAAGTAATTTTATTAAACCCCTTTTTTAATAATTTGGATGCTGCGCAATGAGTTTATTTATTTTCTCATTGATATATCGCATGACTGCTTTAAGGTTTTCTAAAGATTTATAGCTAGGGTGAATTTCATTAGTGATATCCACAAGGCGGCTGAGAAACCTGACATGAGAGGTTAAACTCACTGATGCAAATATAGACCTGGAGAGGTCTTAGAATCTGGTAAGAGAATATACTTGCCCTTATTTCCTATGGGGAGCACTGGGTGTTGCACCAATTAAGAACTGGATGACATCTGCACTTGATTGTGAATCACTTTCTATGGACACTATGGACACTTCCTAATAATTTGTTTTATTAATTTGTGTTTGTTTACTGATGTTGTCACTTATTAAGTCATTCATAGTAATTTATGCATAAGCATATAACAGTGCAACACATTTTTATTTACATTTTGGTTTATTACTGTGTACAATAGTGTGAGTGCTTCTGTTCTGCTTCACATATATTTTTTTCAATTTTTTTCATCCATTCTTTTGTCACAAGGGACTCACTAAACGCACATTTTTTATTTATAGAGTAAAACAGCACTTGTATATAAAACCCCGGAAAGTAACAAACACACTGCAACAAAGGAAAACTTGCTCCAGGTGTAATCATATGCAAGAACCAAAACAAAAAAGTCCGGACTCGGTTTCTTTATTAATGTAAATCCCATCTGGACTTTTTTGCTTTGGTTCACATTCACTTTAAGAGCAAAGTGCCAGATTAACATATTTTACCTGTCTGTAGAGTTTGGAAAACAGAGTCTGTGGAGAGTGATTTTTTGTCTGTTCTACACCGAGCAGTGACTGGACCGACACAGGGAAATAGTCTCTCAGCATCTCCCGAACAGCTGCAACTTCATCCTGTTCTGTTTTCAGCTTGTATCCCATTCTAGATGTGACATCACAGGACACATGAGGAGGGGGCTGGGCAGACAGAGATAATGGATTTCATTGGAAGAGGTTTCCTGACACCGGTGACTAAAGAGTGGAAGTTAACTCTTTTACCAAGGTAGAAGGAAACCAGCATGTTATGATACATGGGAGGAATTTCTGCTTTAACTTTTATGGAGCGGGGTCAATTTGCCTGAGGCTGCATGTTTCTATATGTAAAAAGCTCAAGAAGTTACAGGACCCCTTGGAGAGAAAGGCTTATATAGATCACCTGGAACCGTGTGGGAATGGGTGAAGCATAAATAAAGTGCCTGCACTTTGGATGCCTTGTAAAACTTACAGCTGCCAGCCTGGCCCCCTGTTAAAGTATATGGCTCTGGGCCCCCTATAAGAGGCACAGCCATACCCCCTTATCAGCGGCTCTGTGTGCAGGCACAACGTAAGAACAGAACACATAATGTGGAACTATAAGAACAAAAAGAGCTTTGCGTGTTAGAGCTGAGGTTTCTTCATCTATGTGTTATTTGTTAAGGGATTGCAAGTTCTGGTTCATAGATTTTACCAAGCTATACAACAATAACTCATCTATTATAGATATGAATAGCTTGATATACTGTACAGTACATGCTTCAGATATGTGTTCACAGAGAAGCAACATACTTGTGTTACTGTATTACTAATTGCTTACTTTGTGCCCAGGTGAAATCACTGTCCCTCCAAGAAAAGTTGTTTGCTCAAATGTTCTCGTTTTGAGTGCCCGGCTCTCCTGAGAAGCAATGATAAGGCCCAGCGATGTCCTTTTTGCTTCTCAGAAGAGTCAGAGGACTGCCTGAGGTTGATATTTTCTACAAATATTACTTTTTTAAAGTCTTTTAACATTCATTTGCATGTGTGAGTAAAGTGGACATTTATATTTCTTGGAATGCCTGCTTTAAAAATGACAGTCCTGTAATGTACTTTCATAATTTTGTACTTCTGTTATCATTTTAAATGTACTTTTTATACATATTCAAGTGAACACTTGATTTGTTTTCATTGTTACCATGCATTAAATGCTACAGGAACAAAGAGAAATACAGACAGATACTTACTGTATCCATCATGCCATACTGTCAGGGAGACATGTGCTTGGCCCCAAAATTATCCTGCTGCAGGATAAAGACCCTAAACATACAGCCAACATCATTAAGAACTATCTTCAGCATAAATAAGAACAAGGAATCCTGAAAGTGATGGTTTGGCCCCCACGGAGCCCTGATCTCAACATCAAGTCTGTTTGGGATTACATGAAAAGACAGAAGGATTTGAGAAGCCTACATCCATAGAAGATGTGTGGTTAGTTCTCATAGATGTTAGGATCAACCTACCTGCTGAGTTCTATTAAAAACTATGTGCACAAGAACTGTGTAGAAGAATGAATGCTGGTTTGGTTTGAAGGATAGTCACACCAAATATTGATTTGATTTGTATTTCTCTTCTGTTCATTTACCTTGCATTTTGTTCATTGATAAAAATAAACTATTAACATAAACTATTAACAGTTCTATTTCTAAAAGCATTCTTAATTTACAGAATTTTTTCACACCTGCTTAAAACTTTTGCACACTACTGTATATTCTGTATTATTATTACTGTTAATATTCAGCATTTGCATAGTGCCAACACTTTGCACAGTACTTTACAAAATTAAGGCAGACACCACACAGTTACAATATAATTTAATACAAGAGGAGTCAAAGGGCCCTGCTCCTTAGCAACGACATAAAAAGTTATACTGCAACAAGCTGCTCACGAGTATATTAAGATTATTTACATTTTATCGAGCACTAACTATAAAACATCTGCCAATCAGTGTTGTAAGGGCTTCTGACAGCAGGATTGCTATACTGCTTAAACCTGGGCTGTCAAACGACATCATTTTGCAGAGCACTAGGCAGATGTATTTATGGCCTGTATGACATGATAATGTAAGCAGACATATTCCTATATATGCGGTTCCATTTACAATTTACACAAACCATTTTTTCCCCTCGATGCTTCACAACATAGCATTGAAAGGGGGGAAATGTTTGTTTAAAGTAAAATGTATTAAATTAATCTTTATCACTAATGGGTATCATTTTAATTAGCATAGTTTAGATTATAATTTGCTGCAAGTATGTGGGGTGTGCAAAAAACAAAAACATTGAATTGGGAAAAATTACAGGGAACATTTACCACATTTACTACCACATCGAAGCCCTATCTGTCCCCCCAAAAAATGATGTATACTGTGTTTGGGAAGACTGAAAAAGCTAAAAGGTATAATATGCAGAACCAAAACATCACCAAAAGGGGAAAAATAAGCCGCTCTAAATGGCTATGGAGAGAAAAAAGCCTGGAAACTCAAGACATTTATCAGGGCTAGTAGACATACAGTAACTGGTATATGCCTAACTTTTATTTTATCTTTTAGAGAAGGGGGGGGGGGTGTAGGGGATGTGAGTGATGTCATGTGAGGTGGTTTAGGTGCACACTGTTCTTGCAGAAAAAAAAGATTTTCAAGGGAGAACACTTAATTTAATATAAAAAAAGTAGCTTAAGTGTTGAGTTTTAGAGCTAGCTATCAATCAATTGTTGGCGACAGATAAAAAGATTTTTGGGTGTACAGAACTGTGCCTGTCCCTATGTATTTTTTTTTCAGCATCACTGCTTTTGCTTTCCCTATGCCAGCTAAGCACATGGGAACGCAGACTGCACATTTCTATATTAACTAAATGTATATCCCCCAAAGACAACCAATCGAATATCAATAAAGAATACACACACATGTTTTGGCGCATAAATCTTTTGGGCACGCCACTTTATTTTGGTTTTGTCAAAAATAAAACAACCATGCTTTAATTTTAAACACCAAAACGTCAGTATCTTCCAGAATTTTCCACCACACCTGATTGGACACTTTAAGTAGGCAAGAGAGTCTTCCCACCATTAACTCTTTGTGAAACTCATGATCCTGAAAGCAGCCAGTGATCAGTGCTCAACACAATGCACGCACAAGCCTTTTACCAACACTATATTCATTTATTTATTTCAGGTACTTGTATAGCGCCATCAATTTACGCCGCGCTTTACATATACATTGTACATTTACATCAGTCCCTGCCCTACAACCTAAGGTCCCTAACACACATTCATACATACTAAGGCCAATTTAAACAGGATCTGATTTACCTACCAGCATGTCTTTAGAGTGGGGGAGGTAACCGGAGTACCCAGAGGAAACCCACACAGGCTCAGGGAGAACATGCAAACTCCAGGCAGATGGTGTCATGGTCGGGATTTGAACCAGCAACCGTTTTTGCTGCTAGGTGAAAGTGCTAACCACTACACCACGGTGCTCTCCTATATAACCATTGTGTTATGAGTGGTCTAACAACGCATGAAGGGGTACAGATCCCTGGTATTATCTACACCAGCTCATATGTTTCTATAAAAGATATTCATGGGTATCCCAACAGAGTGTTAGAAAGAGAAAAACAGTTTGCATAGTTTAATTTAGTTAAAACCAAGTAGTTTATTAAAGCAAATTGTGCACTCACATGTTGAGAAACAGCATAGGCAGTAGTAAAATGCAAGCATCTGATCAAGGAGTCCCGTAAGGTCAGACTTCCAGCAAAAGCATGATGACGTCACATTCAATAGCCCTGCCCTATGTGTTTCGTACTAGTAGATGCCATCATGGGGAACGGCTGGAACACGACATCATGCCGCATTCATAATAATACCAAGAGATAATGCCAAGAGACAGTTATGTTAATGTCTAGCCAAATATAGGTCGAATGGTGTATTTCAAATAGTGCTATCTTGAGCACAAAACCAGTGTTACAACAGCTAAATAAATAAGTACAAATTTCAGACAGAAGCAAAATGGTATAAGAAACTCATCTATAAAGTTGTGGCATCATTAAAAATATATCCTAAAGGGGCATATCACCATTGTATTAGGATAACCATTGCCAGTCAGATATGTGCAAATTTACAATAAAGTTACACATATGGATTCGATCCATCCATAGAAGAACATAGGGCTCCTGTCATAAAGCGGTATTTTCCTCTTTAAAATTTGCAGTCAAATAACTCATAGCATTTTTTTTATTTGTTTACAATTAAAAAAAAACGACTAAAATGCTGCATGTGGTATTTCATCGAAATATGCAGTATTTATCTCATTAAACCATGAGATATTTTATCTCATGCAATATTCAGTGGGATGGATACAGTGGAGAACAATTAGAACCCCTGTCAGTTTTTGTTGCTAATAAAGAAGTAAAATGGTTTAAACCATAGAAATATGCCAACTCACTAACTCAGTGTGGTCCCTGCAGCATATGTATTAATACAAAAGGAAAATAAATGACGAGAATACCAGTCGAAGGGAAGCTGCTTTCACAGGACACACATGGTGTATCAAAAAACAACTAAGTTCAATTAAGTAAATACAAAATATTGTTATACATGTCAAATATTGAATGGAAATGGTATCAAAAATGACACACATATATGAATACCCTTCTTCCACCAATAAAAAAAATACAATATTGTTTATTTTATTGGCAGGAAAAGGGTATTTATATACCGTATGTGTGTAATGTTGTTATACTATTTTCCCCTGGTAAACATTAGGTTCCATGGAACCCTGGTTTAAAGTAATTGTTGCTGTGATATTTGGCAAAGCCATTGCTATATCTTTGGCCAGGTCTGTGTTTTCTTGTTAGAGAATAGCCATTCTCATTCTCTGATGTTCTTGAAAGTGTCACCCTGTAAAACCTTAAAATTGATGACACCCTCTCCTAACAGCTCAAGTTCACAGACAACAATAAAAACAATAAACACAAGGTTATAATCTGCAAAGGAAATCTGATCTCCCACAATAAAGCCTTGTGAACCTTCTCACGAATCACCAGGTGTTGGTTCCAGACTGCCTTTCAGGGTTCCCTTTCCAATCTGCCTATATCACCCACGTCTGTAGCTGTCCTAAGCTTAAAGCCTTCCTTTCCAGTGATGCCCCCACAAGAACAGACCAATCAATAAAAATGGCAAGCAGTGAAATATGTCTTTTGATATCAGGGCTGTGTCTACAAAAATAGGCCAAAAACATTACAAAGCAATATTTGGACTACTGATGTTGGCATTTAGGCATCTGATGCTCTTATTAAAAAAAAAACAATAACACGCAAAAAAAAAAAAAAAAAAAAACAATAAACACCTGACAGGTGTTCTTATCCATCTCCACTCTATCCAAAGCTAAAAAAAAAAGTTTTTCCTTTACTTATACTTTAAAAGGAGAAGTTCAGCCTGAGCTATTTAGGCTGGGCTTCTACTATGGGTCACAGCAGTGCAATTCGTTTTGCACTCCTGTGACCTGTTTTCAGTAGAGAGTGGTCTGAAGTCCACTCTCCGCTGATGTCACTGGAATCAGTCCAGGCAGTGTGTCATCCCGACTTAGGAAGCCTGGATCCGCCAGCTGCCTGGACTGATGGCAGTCTCAGCCTCTCAGCAAAACCATACTTCTCTTTTAAGTAAATCAACCCCAATGATTTCCATATTTCCATATTTAGGTTTCAATGCATTACCAAAAAGCAAAAATGCGGGCAGAGACTCCTCTAAATTGGCTATTATATATTTACATTCCTTAAATACCGCATACCTGGACCACTACTTAATTACTGCATGCATTTAATTATTTATTTCCTTCTGTGAATTGACTTTAACCCCTTTCCATGCGCTATCTACTGATAGTTGTAAGCGTTTTGTGGTCAATACCAAAAAGCGGTATAGTAAATTGACAGTTGCAGGATCGCATGCAATATTTGTGGAAAATGTGTTCAGACACCTTCAGTATATATATATATATATATATATATATATATATATATATATATATATATATATATATGTATGTGTAATTTATATTTTATAGCACTGAAGTGTGAGATAGCTGCAGCTTGTAACAACTATTTTAATTTATTTAACTTGGACTAAACACATATTTTCTTTGAGTGGGCAAGTTTTTTTGAGATTTGATTTTGTGTGTTGAATTATTTTGAGGGGACAGAAAATTGACACTGTTATACAAGTTGTAAATATAAAGGAAGAGGCTTCCTTTTGGGATGACAGCCATGCAGAACAATTTGTGCAGCATATGGTCTGAGCACTGACAGGCTGACCTCCCACCCCTTCAACCTCTGCAGCAATGCTGGCAGCACTCATACGTCTATTTCCCAAAGACAACCTCTGGATACGACACTGAGCACGTGCACTCAACTTCTACTGATCGACCATGCCGAGGCCTGTTCTGAGTGGAACCTGTCCTGTTAAACCTCTGTATGGTCTTGGCCACCATGCTGCAGCTCAGTTTCAGGGTCTTGGCAATCTTCTTATAGCCTAGGCCAGCTTAATGTAGAGCAACAGTTCTTTTTTTCAGATCCTCAGAGAGTTCTTTACCATTAGGTACCATGTTGAACTTCCAATGACCAGTATGAGAGTGAGAGTGATAACACCAAATTTAACACACCTGCTCCCCATTCACACCAGAGACCCTGCAACACTAAAGAGTCACATGGCATTGGGTAGGGAAATGTCTAATTGGGCCCAGTTTGGACATTTTCACTTAGGGGTGTACTCACTTTTGTTGCCTGCGGTTTAGACATTAATGGCTGTGTATTGAGTTATTTTGAGGGGACAGAAAATTTACACTGTTATACAAGCTGTACACTAACTAATTTACATTGTCGCAAAGTGTAATTTCTTCAGTGAAAGAAGAAAAATTGCAGCTCAAAAGCTCCAGACCTGTTGAAGACACCCGCCATATACGATCTTGCAGGTGCTGGCTCTGCTCAAACTAGGAAGGAAGGAAAAATCCTGGAAGGCCGCACATTGCTGAAGGCATCTTTATTGAAAGATTAGGGGGGTTCGATGTGCACAATTCCCCATTGTTTGAGAGCAGATCGAAATTACCTTGTTTTTTTCTGGGGTCAAAGTATAAAAAGAGGACATGAACCAAGAGAGGCTCCAGAGGGGTGTTATATTCTTAATATTCAAAATGTAATTTGGTTTAAAAAAATATAGCTCTGCAGAGTTCTCCTTTAATTAGTGTGAATGAGTTTTTGATTTAATAGGTTACAGATGTGATATTCGAGCTGGGTTTGAGTTTTAAAAGCTGTTTTAGATGTTTGATGGACATTGTAATATATATATTTTTTTTTTAAAGAAATTTTATTGTTATAAACAGGCAGTTACAAATGAATGCAACAATTACAGAAACAGATATCTGAAATTGAAAACCATGTAGGCAACGACATATTCAAGGCTGAAAAAGACATAGGCATACTTATGAGTCCTTAAATCAAGTGAAATCACAACTCTCATAACTAAAATGTTCTACATAAGCTGTAAACAGTAAACAACACGTAATGTCGCGCATAATAACATAAGAGGTAATTGTAAGCTGAACATATTTCGTAGGAAAGGTAGATGAGAAAGGACAAGGGTATTGAAGGGGAATGGCGGAAGTACGTAGAGAGAAGTGACGGTATGCATTATTTACTTCTAATATGGTATCGCGACCCATCCACCCCGTGAGGGATCTTGCTGTGGTTGGGTGCGAACCCCAGAGTACATATGGGGAATCAGAAGGTTGAGTATGAGTGCAAGTCGGGCCATCAGAGAGATCCATACATCTCTGGTGGTATGAAGAGGCCAGAGGGGGGGGGAGAGCCTTCAAATGAAGGGTGTCAGATGATGAGTCAGGAAGGTACTAGTATTTAGCGATCCAGTATCAAGCAAGATTCAGTAAGGGCTTTTAGCATTGGGGAGATAATGACATGGTGGTACCTAGTGTTAGGTAGAACCTGTATCAAGGGGGATTTGGTAGGGTGGGAGATTGTTGTCTAAACTGTTTCCAACAAGCCCATGTTTGTTCATGTGCGGAAGTGTTGTCTTTGGTCTGGTGAATCAGGTTTTCCATCTCTTCGATCTTATCGACTCTATGAATCCATTCTTCGGTTGTCGGAGGGGACGTGCTCCTCCAATGTACAGGAATGCATTGGTTGGCTGCATTTACAAGGTGAATAGTCAGGGATCTTTTATAGGACCCTGTGGGGGCAGAGGTGTGGTGTAGTAGGAAGGGAGCAGGAGAGAGCGGAATGGTATATGTTGTGATGTGAGAGATTAAAGTCTGTATTTCAGTCCAGAATGGCTGGAGCAACGGGCATGTCCACCAAATGTGGAGTAGGGAACCGGGGGCGTTATTGCATCTCCAGAAGGCGGGTGAGAGACTAGGGTGAAATTTATGGATCCGATCGGGAGTTCTGTACCACTTGGAAAAGATTTTGTATCTATTCTCTTGAATAGAAACATTAAGGGATCCTTTATGAATAAAGGTGAATATATTTTCCCATTCCCTGTGCGATAGATCTAAGTTGAGGTCCGATTCCCATTGTCTGACTAAGCTGTCTGTTTTGATGTCGTGTGAGGAGACATGTCCCTGAGGTTCGGTCTGAGAACAAAGGGTTTCGAACGGTGTGTATTCAGAGTGCCACGGCACTGTGGGTTTAGTCGATCGTAGATAGTGGGCGATTTGCATGGATTTGAAAAGGGGGATTCGGTGTGAGGGGAAGGTTGCAACCATAACCTGGTGGGACATTAGATCACCAGTGATGTAAAATTGTCTAGCCGTTAAACACCGGCTATCAGAGGGTATTGTCGGATCACTGACTTGGATGTTTGCCGGGAATCCCGGGTTGTCGGTCAATGGGGTCATGGGTCCGGGGCATTTAGTATCTTGGCATGCTTACCGGCAAGGCGGGAGCAGTGTAATGTTGCACCTATGAATGGATGATGTGCTACATGTTTGGGAACGTGGGATGGATGGAGCCATGGCAGATGTGGGAGGGGGATCGAAGCAATTGATTGTTCCAGATGTACCCAGTCCTTGTGCGCTTTATGTACGTGCCGGTCTACCACTCTGGTTAAGTGGCATGCCCAGTGATATTTAGCAATGTCCGGCAAGCCCAGACCTCCTTTCAATTTAGGAAGAGTCAGGCGGGACCAGCTCAGTCTTGGAGCTCGGTAGGACCAAATAAAGTTTCTACATATGCGTTTGAAGGAAGAGAGGAAGGATGGAGGGAGCTTAATCGGTATGCCTTGAAGCAAATAGAGAAGTCTGGGTAATATGTTCATTTTCACGATGGCGAGTCTGCCAAACCAAGAAAAGGGGCCATGGTGCCATTTAAGGAGGTCGGATTGGATGGTTTGTAATATGGGTTGAAAGTTAGAGGCGAATAAGTCAGAAAGTTTAAGAGGAATTTTAATACCAAGGTAGGTGATTGCATGTGGTTCCCATGAGAACGGGAAGTTACGTTTGCATTGCGTTACTAAATTCAGAGGGAGGGATATGTTTAGGGCGTGTGATTTAATGAAGTTAATGTGGAGATTCGATAGAGATTTGAAGAGGGCAAAATCTTTGAGGAGGTTGGGGATGGTGGTCACTGGGTCTGTCAGGAATAATAGGACATCGTCTGCGTATGCTGCTACTTTGTATGTTTTCTGACCAATTTGTAGGCCTTTAACATCTGGGTTACTCCTGAGTTTACAAAGAAGGGGTTCCATAGTCAGCAAGAATAACAGCGGTGATAGAGGACATCCTTGACGGGTGCCATTAGATACCGAGAAGGTGTCTGACAGGCGGCCATTAACTGATTTTAGCGGATGGTGAGGAGTACAAGAGCATGATCATCTGGATAAGCGTAGGATGCACTCCCACAGCTCGTAGCGTCGCTACCATGAAGTCCCATGCCACCCTGTCAAACGCCTTCTTGGCATCGAGGGAAAGAAAAAAACCCTTATTGGAGGTTGTGGAAAGCCAGTGATGAATGTTTAACGCCTTGATGGTGTTATCTCTGGCTTCTCTACCAGAGACAAAACCAACTTGGTCCAAGCTAATTAATTTAGATAGAAGGGGTTGTAAGCGATTGGCTATTATCTTGGCGTACAGTTTGATGTCTACATTAAGTAGCGAAATGGGCCTATAATTGGAGACCACGGTGGGGTCCTTATCCGGTTTGAGTATTAGAGTCACATGAGCTTCTAATAGGTCTCTGTTCGTAGAAGCGTTGGAAGAATTATTATTAAAGGCTTTGAGGAAGTGGGGGAGTAGGACCGTTTGGAATGATTTGTAGTAGCAAGTGGTGAGGCCGTCCGGGCCCGGACTCTTTCCGATCTTTAACTGTTTCAGGGCGGTCAACGTCTCTTCGGCAGTAATTGGGGAAGCTAGCGCTGTAGTGTCATCTGGGGGGAGGGGATCGGGAGAATATTGTGCGAGGAAGGAGTCAATAGCCTCCTGTCGGGTAGTATTTTGAGGTAATGTGCTATTGGTGGGTAGGTTATACAGTTTGGAAAAATATTCAACAAAGTGTCGAGCTATGTCTTCGGTGTTAGTCAGGGAAGCACCGTCGGGTCTTTTAAGCATGTGCACAGTATGTGAGGCTTTTTTTATCTGCAGGGCTCTGGCCAACAGTCTGCTGGATTTGTTGCCGAATTCAGCTTCTGCGATAGAGAATATTTCCGAAGCAGTGATGCATTTAGGACAGCAAGAAGTTCCTCTCTAGCCAGGAGGAGCTCAGAATGAGTAGCACTCACTCTAGAAACTTTGTGTGTTTTTTCCAGCGTCCTGACACGTTGAGTCAGAGAGTCTATGTGAGTGCGTTTAAGTTTGGCCCGTGCAGCCGCTAAGGATATGAAGTGGCCTCTCATTACACATTTGTGAGCTGCCCAGATAGTGGTTGGGTCAGTGTCATCAGTGTCGTTTTCCAGAAAGTAATGTAGAAAAGAGTCTGAGTTTTCGTGGTTACTTCTAAGTCAGAGAGAAGGGAGTTGTCTAGGCGCCAGATACGCGAGGAGGGTGAGGTGGGGGGTAGTGATAAGATCATGGTGATCGGGCAGTGATCCGACAGTACCATAGGTTCGATGGTTGCGTAGGTGAGGTGAGAAAGGTCAGGTTGTGAAACAAAAAAGGAGTCCAATCTGGAGTGTCTGTTGTGTGGGGCCGAGAAAAAGGTGTAATCTTTGCCGTTAGGGTTGAGCGTTCGCCAAGTGTCATGGAGTAGTAGTGTGTGTAGTTCCATTTTAATCGCTTTGAGAGCTCTATAGGGAAGGACAGAGTTACCATTGGACGAGTCAATGATTGGGCAGAGAGTGACATTGAAGTCGCCCCCGACAATTAATGTACCTGATTGGAATGCTGTCAGTAGGTGGAAGGTAGTGCGGAAGAAGGTAACTTGATGTGAGTTGGGGGCATAGAGATTGGCTATGGTGATTGTTTTGTTATAAAGCGTACCTTTTAGAAACAGATATCTCCCCTTCGGATCTATTAGGGTGGTAATATTTTGGATGGGGCAATGCTTTGAGATGAGTATAGAGACCCCCTTGGACTTGGCAGCATCATTGGAGGCGTGAAATGCTAGGGGGTAATGGTTATCTCGTAATTTAGGAATAGAGTCTGATCTAAAATGTGTCTCCTGAACTAATGCAATATGGATTTTAGATCTATGTAAGGAGGCGAGCAATTGAGCTCACTTCTCGGTGTATTAAGGCCTTGGACATTTATAGAGCACAATTTGAGTTGCTTGTGATGGTTTGAATCCCCTGAAGGTGTGTGTGAGGGGCTCATCTTGTCTATTGGAGCGTACCGTTAAAGTGTCGGTCACAGGGGGGAGGTGGACAGATAGCAGGGGGTGATCAATGCAAAAAGGTGTGGGGGGTGGGCAGGGAGTGAGATATACTCACTGAAAGAAACCGATGAGGGGGAAGGTAGAACCGTACCTTCTTACCTCTAAGTGTAGAGGCAATCGGATTTGTACAGAGTAAGGAGGGATAGGTCCACAGAAAATGATGTGAGCGTATCCCTGAACACCACTGTGTGGGGGGTGGAGCAAACCAGGCAGGAGGATATGAGAGTATATATAAAAATATAAAAATGTCAAAGTGTCTCCCGGATGCCCGACCATAATAGTGTCTGAGTGAGACATAGCGCTTGGCGCTTGGTCAGGGGATAGGACATTGTTATTTGGCTGTTTAAAGAACAGTAAACAATCGTGTGAAGAGGTCGTGCTTGACGGATACACAGGAAGACATTGGAGGGATAAGACCATAGGGGTGTAGAGGAGAGCCTACTAAAACACCTCATAACAATTAACAGTAAATACCTACAGTATAGAAACCAGTATGCAAGTAAACCACTTAAAAGGTATCGCATTAGACCTGGGTATACACATATTTACCCAATGGGGACGGTAAGATGGGTGGGACCGGAAAGTATATACAATTCGGAGAGGCTTACCTGCGGGTAGACAGTATCTAGTAAGATGCTTGTGGCAGGTATCCGTTGGTGTGGCACAGTTGCGCGGCATTCTGCCAGGTGCTATCACCTGAGGAGAGGCAGGGCTCTGTGTGTGGGGCTCACCTGTGAGGCAGATCGTAGGACCAGCATGCAAGGAGGCCGACATCAACAAGGTGAGGTAGGGTGTCAGAGGGCCAGTGATGGTCAGGTGGTGTCGATAGTTACGTTCAAGGCCCGGAGTGATGGAGGCGGGTGTATCAATTCGGCAGCTTACGGTAAGCAGGGTAGCCTGAAGAGGGTTCTATGTTCCGGTGTTTCGTCCGTGGATACATGAAGCCGTTATGTCAGCGCAGAAGAAGAAAGTGCGGAGGTCCTCCAGGAGCGGCGGAAGTCGGCGCCGAAGGACAACAGCCGGATATCCGGTAGAGGTTGAGTTCCGGTCGCGATGTCTCCTGGGGGATGTAGTCAGAGTCCCGGGAACGTTGAAGCCGATGGGTGTCGCCCATTCGTCCAGGAGAGGAGGAGCTGAGGAGCGCGGATTGGAGGTAAGGGGTCGTGGTGGGCGGTGTCCACTTGCAGCAGTAAAGCCCCATACACACGGTCGGACAATCCGCGGACCAGGTCGGTCGGATCCTGTCCGTCATACTTTGTCTGATGTTGGTTTTGCGTACACACGGTCGGACAAAGTTGTCGGAAAATCCGATCATTCTGAACGTGGTGACGTTTGTTGCCTACGACGGGACTACTTAGAGGCTAGTAGCCAATAGCTTTGGTCTTGTAATGTGATGTGAGCATGCGTAGCACTTTGTCCGGTCGGACAACCGTACACACGATCGGATTTGGTGTGATCGGACCGTGTTGACGGCAAATCTTTCCAGCAGGAGATAAGACTTTGTCTGTCGGACAAACCGACGAACACTGTCCGATGGTGCATACACACGGTCTGATTTTTCAACAACCTTGTCCGATCGGACAGAATCCATGAAAAAGTCCGACCGTGTGTATGGGGCTTAAGGGAGCAACGGAGATAGCCAACGAGCATCAGCAGTTAGTTTTGAAGTTCTAAGTGGCAACATCTTGACTGAATAAAGTGTGTATAATCAGGTCAAATACGTACAGTTGTGGTATTTTCCAGGCGTTAGTGTCCCCTCAGAGCTCTCCGGGAGTTAGGTGGGTTAAACGGGTTCCGAACATCACGGTGACCCCTGTCAGGGTTGCGATGTGGTTGAGAGGAGGGAGAACGGTTCCTACGGAGGTTGGGTCCCTGGGTTTCCATGGGTTCAGGTGGAGAGTTGGTTCTGCTTACAGCGGATCGGCGAAAATCCACAAACCAGTCAGGAACGGCTGTTAAAGAGATGTTGAGAGTGTGGCAGAAATTTGGAAGATCTTCTGGCACTTTCAGAAAGGCCGCGCGGCCCTGAGCCGTAGCGGTGAGGCAAAATGGAAATTTCCATTTGTAAGGGATACCATTTGCCTTGAGGGATTCGAGTAGTGGGCGCAGGTCTCTCCGATGTTGCAGGGTGATATTGGAGAGATCTTGGTAAATCTGGATCGTATGGCCGGAGTTGAGTATCTGCTGCTGCCCTCTGGCCCTTCTGAGTATGTCCTCCTTGAGTTTAAAATCAGGTAGGCAGCATACTATATCCCGCGGGGGATCAGTGTCTCGTCCTCTGGGCCCCAATGCGTGGTGGATTCGGTCCATTGCTATAGGAGTGTGAGGCGGCCTTTCTAGGAGACCGTTAAACAGGTTGGTCACCTCAGCCTGCACTTGTGGTCCCTCAACGGATTCTGGAAGACCTCTGACTCTCAGGTTAATGCGTCTGCCCCTGTTGTCGAGGTCTTCCAGATGTCTCTGCATATCCCGCAACTGGAGGGTGTGGGTATCCACATGATGAGTAGTCTTTTTAAGCTGGACATCCTGTCTGTCCACCGCATCCTCCATGTGGAGCACCCTATCGTTTAGTGCATGGATGTCCAGGCGGAGTTCCGATATGGCCGCCGACAATGTGTCTTTGATGTCCGCAGCTATGGTGCGGAGGTCTTGTATGTTGAGCTGAGGTTGCTGAGACGGAGGGGGTGCAATCGGTTCCAGATCCAGGGAGCGTTCCGAAGGGTCCGGTGGAGGAGGGGTGGAGCGGGAGCCGTTCAGTGCCCAAGGAGAGCCGTGTAGCGCGGGAGCCGAGGCTTGAGAGGATCTGAGGCGATCGGGCGCCATGTTGTCTCTTTGTGAACGGAACATGTCCGGGATATTGTTCGAAAGGCCGCCGTTGGATCTCCGGGGGGAACGGGAGCAAGAGGTGGAGGAGTTCCTCGAGGCAGTCCCCATCGTTTTAGGCTGTTATCTTTAAAAATGTCTCTGTAAGGTTAAGTGCAGGTCGCGAGGCAGCGGGAGCCGAGAGATCAAGCAGCCATCTTCATGCCTGGTCAGGCCACGCCCCGTCGGACATTGTAATATTATATATGTTTATAAGGGGTATTCCTATGTAACTGATATTTTGTTTGAATATTTGTCTGGCCGTCTCTCACTCATTTCCTGTGTTGATGGGATTTCACTCTTGCTGTGTTTAAAGTTTTACCAGATGTCGAAAAACTCATGTTGCCATTCCTTAGGACAGCCTGTTGAGAAGCAAAAGGGGAGGTGATGGTAAGAGGAAGAAGGGTGTGTGTATTCTTTTGGCGTGAATTAGAAAATCTGAGTTCATAAAAACACATTGCTTCTTTGAAGACGGTCTCTTGACCATCTACACACAGCTCTTACCACATCCATCTTCAGGAGCACATAGACTTTCTTCAGCTCTTTGGCACACAAAGGGTTATTCAGCCATTTTACTTTTCATAAGCACATGTTCTGCTAATTGAACTCTTTCTATCTTTTAATCGAACAAACAATACTTGAAACCTTTAATCATATATAAGGCAACACATTCTTTTTGTATCATTGTGCTATTTTTGTAAGTATTATTTTTCTATTTTGGTGTGATGAACAGAAATTAACTTTGCAAATATTGAAAAGAACCTAGAGAAAATTATGATATTGATGATTGTGAAAGACCGGAGAATTTCAGATTTACAGAAGTCTTGACAGACCAAGTGAATTAGAGTCCAGCAGGAAAACGGAAACCGTTTTATATTCGGTGAGTAGAAAATTAATATGGAATTTGTAGATGTTTTAGCTGATCAAAGTACATTGGAATTTAAAGGTTTATTGAAACAGATCTCTGATGATGTTTTATGGAAATCAATGTATAATGTTTCAATGTTTTCAAACAAAGAAAGAATTACGTAATGTAATGAAGCTATTTATGCTTTTTAATAATATGGTGTTTGATATGCCAGGAGAACAAATGAAAAGTGTAACAGAAATTGCACAAACACAGGAGAATTTATATATTGAACAATTATTGACTGAAAAAGTTGAATTGGAACATAAAATGAATGCATTATTGCAATTGTTTAAAGAAAAAGAAAGCTGTATTGCTTCAACATATGTGACTAAGTCAGATGTGAGAGTTAATGATGTTGATTCAGGAATTGAAACAATGGAATCGTCAAATGAATCAATTGTTAGTCAGTCAGTTGACTTCTATAATACTAATATTAAACTGAGATGTAAATTTTCATCGCCGTATGCTCAAAGAAAGGTTTATGCAAAAAAAAACAACTCTTAAATGTTTTGTTTGACAAAGAGAGGGTCACATAGCCAGGTTTTGTTTGATGGCTAATAATAATGATATACAAAGGAGGTTGTGTTATCCGAAAACTATGCCAAGGACTTATGAAGTCTATTCTGTTAGACTGTGTAGTAATTTGAAGTATAGAGGTCAAAATAATCAAACTTATTTCCCTTCCAAGACCCAAATGCAAAGATTGCAAACGGAAAATAGTCCATTAAGACAGGAAAGGAATCATTATGTAGCATATAACACTGTGAAAAACAATGGTAGCAGTCCTTAAATGAACTGCATTATTAGTAAGAATCTTTTGGTTAAAGTTTATTTGCTATAAATAAGGTTATGCTTTGAGCTTCAGAGACTTGGTTTTGACATTTGGAATATTATTGGGGACTTTGATATATTTTTTATATTTTCAGGGATAATTCTCTGGATTATTATTTTTTATTCATTTTTCCTTGTTAATATTCCTCTGGATTATTATCTTTTATTCATTTTTCCTTGTTATGATTGTTATATTTTTTATTTTTGTTTTGTTCAGGCTGAACATTGAAAGGTTTAGTTCACCTGAAAAGGGGGGTAAAAAGACAGCTTTGTACTCAATTAGCAACTGAAAACATTTTCAGCTGTGTACTCAATTAGCAATTGAATACATTTTGTTTAAAGACAACGGAGAGTTAGCTGTAAGCAATAGAATTACAGACACAAGAAATTAGTTAAGAAAGCAGATTTGTTTGGAGAATTAGTGTTTTCAATCCGAATGGTTAAAATTTAACATTGTGAAGAAAATAGACACACAGAATTCTTAATTTGTAGATCAACGTGAAGGGGTGATTTCTTTGCATTTTTCTCCGGGTGTCATAAGATCTTAATTTGTTTGTTAAAACAGGATCTTGTGTCATGACTAAAAGGGTTTTTGTGTTTCATATATCACAACACCTACAGGTGGGATTCACCAATGATGATGTTTTAACAACTGTTAGGATGTTGATTAATCATGGTTTTCCAGTTTTGGGTATAACAGCAAACTGTTTCATTCATTTTAATGGGTGTAAGAAGTACAAGTTCTGCTGCTACAGAGTATTCTCTTTTTGAATCAATGACAGGAAGGAAAATGCCGCTTGTGTTTCCCCATGAACTTTTTTTGTCTATACCTCAAAGAGAGGCAATAGAGGAGTCAAAATGGCTGCAGATGTTATGCAAATAATGGTCCCTCCACACATTTCTAGTTGAGGAAGGAGGTTAATTCATGATAAAAAGTTATTATGTTAGCTAAGAATATAAGTATTTTATATTACAATATTTCTTGATTAGGAGATTATTAAGAAATCATTTGTATATATACTGATATGTAGTATTTGTTTTATAGGTAAAAGGAAACTTATATTGTATATGTTTAAAATGTTTTTTATACATAGTACTCATAGCCCTACCCTTAGGAATTTTAGAATTAATGATGAGTAACGCCCATCTTTTTAGAAAGGTTGGAGGGAAATGAAATGGCTCATTCAAGATTCGCGGGCATTCTGAGGAACTTTTAAGCTAGTTTTAAATAGGAAAAGGGTGGGAGTTGGGGTTAGGAGTAGAAGCTTGTAACAAGAGACAGTCAATTTTCTGCAGGACACACATTCCAGGGAGAATTTCACTGCAGCATATACAAGACACATATACAGCTTGAACTGTTGTTACATCCACACACATATCGGATTTAATCTTCATGTTAAGAATAATCTATTTTTGATATTCTACAATTGATATTGTTCTTGTAACATTTTGTTATTTTGTTATTAAACCAAAATTATCTTTTGTACAAGATAAGCGGTCTATCAAGTTGACCAAGAACGGAAAGGTTTATTTAAACAAAATTAGATGTTGTTAGCACAAGTCTAAGACAGAAAGAAAAATGGTGATTAAAGAATTGCCACATGTAGGGTCACACCCAGAGATGATGAGATGCACGTCACAGACGGAGCTTAAGTTTCAGGAAGTGGAACATTGAAAAGTTGGGAAGGTTTATTTGACATCTTCAAGGAGATGGTATTAGCTTAAATATCTTCTCAGTTCAGTGAAAAATGTATATAAGCAATAAAAATGTGGGAATAACAAATTTTATATTCAGAGAAAATGATGCTGCATTCCTTTTTTCAGGAATGAATTATAAAAATCTAACCTGGAGGAATCATGGATTCCAAAAAGAAGAAAAGATGTCAGCTCAACAAAAGAACAATGTTAAAGAGAGAAGATTTATCATCATCACAGGATTCATCTTTTCCCTAGTGACAATTTTATATGTGGCAAAATATATCACAAACTGTTCCAGCTATGCAGAGGTTAACAGGATTGAAGAATTACACAACAAAGACATTACATTATTCAGAAATAAAAGAGATAAAGACATTGATAGCAATACAGAGGACAAAAGTGATAAAGATATTGATATTAATACTAATGACAGAAATAATAATTCTAGATATGTTAATAATAATACAGTTGAAGATTTGTACGGATATGTATGCATAGGACAGGGATATGATTGCTGTATGCAATTGTATTTCATTCATAGTAACGATGTTGAAGTCAATGTTAATATAGAATCTAAAACAAATTTTGTTAAAATGCAGGGATCTTATAGTTTAAACAATAGAACCGGAACATTTGAATGTGATCTATTGGGAAGGAGTTTCTGGTCAGTATTTGTAAAAGGTAATAATTCAACAATTTGGTTGGGAGCTGTTACTAATAACATGATAAGGTCTGGGAAATTGCTTTATTCATCAGAGCAATATTATTACCTATTACAAAGTTTTGTTAAAATATTAGATCCAAAATATTTAAACATCATAGGAGATGAAAAAGGGGATGTTGTAAGAACATGGGATTTTAAAATAACAAGAAATTTAGCTCAAATAAGGGTCAAAATTTGTATTTCTATAGTCAACATGATTGTTCCAGAAATTAATATTTTCCCACAATCTTTGAACATTATGGAAGATAAAGATAATTTGCATTTGATATGTAATACAAAAATATCTTTACCTCAAAATTCATTATTAACTTGGAAAAGGAATGGTGAATTCTTGGGTAGTTTTCTTTATAGTTCTGCTATCATAATTCATAAAGGAATTTTTGGTAGTGTGAATTGGATTAATAATACATTTGTTTATCAACAAATGAGTGTATCTTTGAATGATACTGGTAAATATGAATGTTGCATATCAATAGAAAATTATCCAGTGAAATGTGCTAAGGCAAATGTTGTTGTAATGTCTCCAAGGAAAACTCCATGTGTTAATAAGAAAAGTGTCTCTGCAACTCCTTTTCAGATTAACCATTTCCAATCCAAAACTCTTTTGAGAGAAGGAAAGTTTGTCATTATTTTGTGGAACTTTAATGTTTCAGAATGGAAGATTTCTACAAGGTTTCCACAATGTCAAGGACATTTTATTAATAAGGAATTGGGTATTGAGAGATGGTTTGGAATTAATAATAGAAATCATAACAGATATAAGCGTGGTATGTATTGTTGAAGTTATTTTAGGCGGGATTGGTACAATCAGGAGTATAACAAATAGTATGGATATAAATACTTTAAAGTCTGATCTAGAAACCGCTGGTTTAGTGGGGAGTAATGGCATTAAAATACAAAAACATTTAAATCAGATTTTAGAAAATATGGTTATTAAAACAGCTAATGTCATGGGTCCATCTATTTTAAATCTTCAAAATATTACACTTGATTTGATGACAAGTGAACAACATTCTCATATAGCCAAAGCATGTTTAGAAATCCAGACGGAATATTCCACTAATTTTAAAATAATTGTGCAAGCATTTCAGAGTGGAATAACTCCTTTTGGCATTTTACAGAATTTACCCAGAGAATATGTATATTCTACAAATCATACAGATTTATGGGTAAACAAATGGATAGGATGCAAGCAGAATGTATGTTATAGTTCTTCTATGATTCCAAAAGCCGGGAAAGAACAAAATGTAGTTCCAATCACTGTTTTTGGATTACCTGTCAGCAATACACAATTATTATACTATAAATTACAGTATACAGATTTTGCATTTATCAATGAAAATTCAGAATTAGAACAATTAGATCTGTCATCATGTTTACAATTCCAGTCTAAAGTTATCTGTTTACCTAATCAAGATAAAAGATAAAATTTGTGAATTAATTACTTGTGTAGATAAAAAGAAGGTTTGTTTTCAGATCATGTCAGATACAGAAAGGGTTAAAACTTTTTTCTCTTCTTGTACAAATACAGAAAACCTAAATCAAGGTTTGTATTGTATAGAAGGAGACATTGATGCAATAAGTGTTAATGGATTGAGAACAAATTTAACAAATATGTTTATGAAAAATATAAGTGCTCTTCCCACACAATATAATATATGCCAAATATATGAATTTCCATGGGAAACATGGGCAAATGTAATTCAAAAGGATAAAGGTTTATTGATAGCTTTGGCTAAGGAACTGCAGAATGTAGAAGTATTGTTTAAACATGAACAAGGTAATTTGCAAGAAATATCACATCAATGGTCAGAATTTTCAGGAAGTAATTGGTGGAAAAAATTCAGTAATAGTGTATCAATTTGGGGAAAATCTTTGATCACTTCAGCAGCAGGAAATATTTTATTACATCCTATAGTTATTCTTTTTATTATTATTATGTTAGTCCTTATATTCCAGTTATGTTTGATGTTTAGAATGAAAAAATTATATTATCGAATTAGAAGTGAAATTAGGAAAGGAGATGATTTTTGCAAAATAGGCTTAAAAGAAGAATGGGTTTTGGAATTGCAAACTCAGTTACAAATGAAATTACATCTGAAAATATTAGATCAAAGACAGAGTGTTTGTGACATGGATGATGATGAATGAATTTAAATATGAAGTATAATTATTATTCATATTTCAGAGGGGAATGTTATATTCTTAATATTCAAAATTTAATTTGGTTTAAAAAAATATAGCTCTGCAGAGTTCTCCTTTAATTAGTGTGAATGAGTTTTTGATTTAATAGGTTATAGATGTGCTATTCGAGCTGGGTTTTAGTTTTAAAAGCTGTTTTAGACATTTGATGGACATTGTAATATAATATGTTTATAAGGGGTATTCCTATGTAACTGATATTTTGTTTGAAAGAAAGTCTGGCTGTCTCTCACTCATTTCCTGTGTAGATGGGATTTCAATCTTGCTGTGTTTAAAGTCATACCAGATGTCAAAAAACATTCCTTAGGACAGCCTGTTGAGAAGCAAACGGGGAGGTGATGGTAAGAGGAAAAAGGGTGTGTGTATTCTTTTGGCGTGAATTAGAAAATCTGAGTTCATAAAAACACATTGCTTCTTTGAAGATGGTCTATTGACCATCTACACACAGCTCTTACCACATCCATCTTCAGAAGCACACAGACTTTCTTCAGCTCTTTGGCACACAAAGGGCTATTCAGCCATTTTACTTTTCATGAGCACATGTTCTGCTAATTGAACTCTTTCTATCTTTTAAACGAACGAACAATACTTTAATCATATATGAAGCAACCCATTCTTTTTGTATCATTGTACTATTTTTGTAAGTATTATTTTTCTTATTTGGTGTGTACAATAAAACACACATTTTTATTTAACGCTGACTATAATTAAGGAAATTCGTCTCACAATCGTAAATGAAAGCTTATGCGATAATAAGTGATATTGCAAGGGGGAGGAGAAATAGGGCCAAAAAGAAGAAAGTTATGAGTAATGATGGGATTTAATTTGAGTAAAAAGGTTTTAACAGTCATCGAATAAAGGCTTTTAAATCATAAATTTAAATTTGTACTATACCAAAAACGTAATAAATTCAGGACTTTCATTGACTTCCAGAAATGTAATATTAAGAGGTACTTAATTACAAATCCCACTATGTAATTTTGAAAGAGCGAATTATATCAATTGCATTTTAATTGCTTATCAGGTAGACAGGATGTGTTTAGGCATACACAAATTACTTAATGCCTCCCTTTTTAATCCTCTGACAAATATAGCACCCTCAATTTCAATATTTAGAGATTTAGTACTAAAAGATTTAGAATCTCTAAACATTAAAGCCACACGTGGATAGGAACTAAGGATGAGCCCGGTGTTCGATTCGAACCCATGTTCGAATCGAGCACCGGGCGTTCCCTCGCTCGGCGAGCCCAGAACTATTGGGCCGCTCGCATCAAATTCGTGTGATGCGAGCGGCCCCGCAATGCATTGCGGCCCGCGCAGTGCAATGCTGGCTGATGATTGGCCAAGCATGCACTGTGACCCCGCATGCTTGGCCAATCACAGCGCCGGCAGCGAGGAGAGCCATAATTGGCTACAGGCAGGATGCCTGTAGCCAATTATAGCTCAGGGGCTTTAGTACACGCCCCACGGTATAAGAGGCCGCCGCGCCGGCGGCCTCGCATATTATGTTTCAGTCAGTGTCAGCGTGTCAGTGTGCTGCTGACAATATGTGCTCTATTTCTGGGGATATGTGTGTGCGTGCTGTTAGTACAGCATTGCAGTATCACATCTGGGGGGTGTCTATAGGTGGCCCGTGAAGGGGGGCAGGTTTCCTGTGCTTAGAACTTTCCCTGCAAAAAAGTGTCATTTTTGCAGGAAAAAAGCTATTTAAAATCACTCGCGGCTAATGAATTGATGGCTCCTGTAACACAGAGAACTGTCATTCATTAATAGAAAACAAAAAAAAAGCGTAGGGGTCCCCCCAAATTCAATAACCAGGCCCCTTCAGGTCTGGGATGGATATTAAGGGGAACCCCAGCCAAAAAAAAAAAATGGCGTAGGGTCCCCCTCAAAATCCATACCAGACCCTTGAGGTCTGGTATGGATTTTAAGGGGAACCCTAGCCAAAAAAAAATGGCGTGGGGTCCCCCTCAAAATCCATACCAGACCCTTATCCGAGCACGCAACCTGGCAGGCCGCAGGAAAAGAGGGGGGGACGAGAGCGGCCCCCCCTCCCGCCTGAACCGTACCAGGCCACATGCCCTCAACATTGGGAGGATGCTTTGGAGGTCTAAGACCCCCAAAGCACCTTGTCCCCATGTTGATGAGGACAAGGGCCTCTTCCCCACAACCGTGCCCGGTGGTTGTGGGGGTCTGCGGGCGGGGGGCTTATCGGAATCTGGAAGCCCCCTTTAACAAGGGGACCCCCAGATCCCACCCCCCCCTGTGTGAAATGGTAAGGGGGTACTTGTACCCCTACCATTTCACCAAAAAAGTGGCAAAAATTTTAAAAATGACAGGAGACGGTCTTTGACAATTCCTTTATTAAAATCTTCTTTCTTCTTTCTTCATCCTTCGGTTTCTTCATCTTCTCCTTCCTTCATCTTCTTCCATCTTCTTCTTCCATTTTCTTCTTCCTCCGATCCGCTTCTTCTTGCGCTGGTCTTCTCGTCCTTCTCGTCCGGCATCTTCTTCCGTCGGTGTCGGTGTCTCTGTCTCTTCTTGGGCCGCTCCGCGCAATGGGAGGCTCCCGCTGTGTGAGGCTCCGCTCCGTCTGACAGGTCTTTTATAATGGAGGGCACCTGGTGACCCCGCCCCCTCTGACGCACAGGGACGTCATGGGGAATTCCATGATGGCTTTCCCCATGACGTCAGAGGGGGGGGCGGGGTCACCAGGTGCCCTCCGTTTTAAAAGACCTGTCAGATGGAGCGGAGCCTCACACAGCGGGAGCCTCCCATTGCGCGGAGCGGCCCAAGAAGACACCGACACCGACGCCGATGCCGACGGAAGAAGATGCCGGACGAGAAGGACGAGAAGACCAGCGCAAGAAGAAGCGGATCGGAGGAAGAAGAAAATGGAAGAAGAAGATGGAAGAAGATGAAGGAAGGAGAAGATGAAGAAACCGAAGGATGAAGAAAGAAGAAAGAAGATTTTAATAAAGGAATTGTCAAAGACTGTCTCCTGTCATTTTTACCATTTTTGCCACTTTTTTGGTGAAATGGTAGGGGTACTTTTGTACCCCCTTACCATTTCACACAGGGGGGAGGCCGGGATCTGGGGGTCCCCTTGTTAAAGGGGGCTTCCAGATTCCGATAAGCCCCCCGCCCGCAGACCCCCACAACCACCGGGCACGGTTGTGGGGAAGAGGCCCTTGTCCTCATCAACATGGGGACAAGGTGCTTTGGGGGTCTTAGACCCCCAAAGCATCCTCCCAATGTTGAGGGCATGTGGCCTGGTACGGTTCAGGCGGGAGGGGGGCCGCTCTCGTCCCCCCCTCTTTTCCTGCGGCCTGCCAGGTTGCGTGCTCGGATAAGGGTCTGGTATGGATTTTGAGGGGGACCCCACGCCATTTTTTTTGGCTAGGGTTCCCCTTAAAATCCATCCCAGACCTCAAGGGTCTGGGATGGATTTTGAGGGGGACCCTACGCCATTTTTTTTTTTTTTTTTTGGCTGGGGTTCCCCTTAATATCCATCCCAGACCTGAAGGGCCTGGTTATTGAATTTGGGGGGACCACTACGCTTTTTTTTTTTCATTTTTTTTATTTTTTATCAATGACTTTTTTTTATGAATGAGTTTCAATGAATCACTGCTCTCTGTGTTACGGGAGCCGTGAATTAACATTAGCCGCGAGTGATTTTAAATAGCTTTTTTACTTTCAAAAATGACACTTTGCGCAGAGACAGTTCTAAACACGGGAAACATGCGCCCCTTCACAGGCATACTATAGACACCCCCCCCCCAGGTACGAAATTTAAAGGAATATTACACTTTTATTGTTTCAATTTAAGCATTATTAAAATCACTGCTCCTGAAAAAACAGCCGTTTTAAAAAAAAATGTTTGCATTGATACATGTCCCCTGGGGCAGGACCCAGGTCCCCAAACACTTTTTATGACATTAACATGCATATTAGCCTTTAAAATGAGCACTTTTAATTTCGAACGTTCGCATCCATTATAACTAATAGGGTTCTAAAGCTCGCACGGAGTTTAGGTCCGTTCACGGGTTCTGGTGCGAGCCGAACGGGGGGGTGTTCGGCTCATCCCTAATAGGAACTTCAATGAGATGTTACAGACTTTATGTGAGCATCATGATATTGCGTTCCCTGCCAACAAAGGTGGGAATGGGTAGATTGTTATCTCATGAAATTACAAACTTACCTCTGGCCAACAATCCCACCAATTGCTATAAACAGGCCTTACAGGTCATTATTAACAGGTGTTATAGCAAAATGAATCTTAATAAAAAAGAAAACAAATTCTGATTCCTACTGCACCCCGAATACCTATCATACATTATAGTTTAAGGTGCATAAAAATCATGTAAATTCCCCTGGATGCTCACTAGAGGAATTGACGCTGTGATGGCTCCTATTGGAAAATATGTAAATAAATTCCTCCAGATGCTGGGAGTTTAGACCCCATCCTATTTGAAAGACACCAAGCATGTGATTAATCTACTTTAAGAGGAGCTCCAGGCTCCCTCCTAAAAAATTTAAAGTCAGCACATACAGATACTGTAGCTGCTGACTTTTAATATTAGGACACTTACCTGTCCAGGCATCCAGCAGTGTCCTCACACAAGCCGATTCTTCAGTTTAATATCAGGTGCTGGCATTGCCATCTTGACTAAAATAAACCCTCAGTGAAGCCGCAAGGCTTCACAGCCAGTTTCCTACTGCACATGGGCGAAGGCTTCTGCGCTTGCTGAATGGGCTGCACTCACTTCACAGATCTCAGAAGGCTGCAAGGAGAGGGGGCTAAACTTCTGGCTCAGTTTGCCGTGCCAAACTGAGCCTGAAGTGGGAGTGGGTACCTCTCAAAACCAGGTACTTGCTCCCCCTCCCCCTGAAAAGATATCAAGTGTGGCAGCGGAGGGGGGAGGAGGCAGACAAGCAAAGCTCCCCCTTTTTCCCTGCTTTAAGAATATCACTTGGAAAGATGGCTATATTTTAGCCACTGCAGATGTGGCATCTCTCTACAAGGTTTATCTACCAAATTCTTTTGGAACGTCATGATTTGCTACCAATGAGTCAGAAAAAAAGTATACTGGAGATCTTAACCTTTGCTATGAAGCATAACTATTTCTGGTTCAGAGGTAAATACTATTTGCAATATTGAGGCATAGCTATGGGTGCTAAATTCCCACCCAGCACGGTCAATCTCTTTATGGCCAATTCGGAGAAGGATGTCTTCTATGGAAACCCCACACCCCAGTTGGTGTTTGGGCGGTGGTACATTGATGACATCTCACTCCTATGGGATGGTTACATGCATTCTTTGGAGAATTTTTGGGGGTACCTCAATTTAAAAAATAGAGTAGAGATGGGCCGAACGACCCCCTGTTCAGTTCGCAGCAGAACATTAAAACATCGCAAAAGTTCAGAACCGGATAACGAACCCCATTGAAGTCTATGGAACCCAAACTGGAAAAATATAAATTGCCCATTTTTTAAGGCTTATATGCAAGTAACTGGTTATGGGGGTCCAGGAACTGCCCTGGGGGACATGTATCAATGAAAAAAATGTTTCTAAAAAAACATCATTTTCAAATGAGCAATGATTTACCGATGCTTGAAGTGACACTATCAAAATGAAAAATAACAATAAAAACTAAAAATTCCTTAAACCGCTTGCCCACCACCGCACACAGATATCCGTCGGCAGAATGGCACAAGCAGGCAAATGGACTTACAGGTACATCCCTTTAAATTTGCCACCTATCGGGCACGCACCCGTGGGAGCATGCCCGTGGGTCCTGGGAACTCGATGTTCGCTGGCGGCCCGCAATTGCGGTGTGGAGAGGTAGAAAAAATAAATAAATAAAAATGCCATAAAACTATCCCCTATTTTGTAGACACTATAACGTTTGCGGAAACCAATCAATATATACGCTTGTTGCGATTTTTTTTACCAAAAATATGTAGAAGAATACATAGCTGCCTAAACCGAGGAAGGGTATTTATTATAGCAAAACATTTTTTTTATTTTTTTCAAAATTGTTGCTCTTTTTTTGTTTATAGCGCAAAAAATAAAAACCGCAGAGGTGATCAAATACCACCAAAAGAAAGTTCCATTTGTGGGAAAAAATGGATGTCAATTATGTTTGGGTACAACATTGCACGACCGTGGAATTGTCAGCTAAATCGATGTAGTGCTGAATCGCAAAAAATGCTTTGGTCGGGAAGAGGGTAAAATCTTCCGGGGGTGAAGTGGTTAAATATAGTGCCTGGGGGGGGGGGGCTCAGTCTGCCTGTATTGTGGCACATCTGTACCATGTCTAGAGCCTGCTGCAGCAATAATGACATTTATAAAGCCCAACATTTTTTTAAAATACAGCTTACCTGTAAAATCCTTTTTTTGGGAAAACATCACGGGACACAGAGGCTTGGTAATTACTTAGTGGGTTAGATAGCACCTTCAGGTGATTGGACACTGGTAACCCTAATTACAAGGTGAGTTCTTCCCCTATATAACCCCTCCCATATGGAGAGTTTTGTAGCAAAGCAATAAGAACCCCAACGTATAATCCCGAAGAGGGGTGGGAGCTCTGTGTCCCAAGAAAAGGATTTTACAGGTAAGCCTTATTTAAAAATCCTATTTTCTTGTTCATACATTACGGGACACAGAGGCTTGGTAATTACTTAGTGGGATGTCCTAAAGCAATGCCCAAATTGAGGGGAGGGAGACACAGATCAGAAAATACATAGACCGCCAATGGACAAGAGGATCTATACTGCTGCCTGCAGCACACTGTGCCCAAAGGCGGCATCCTCATGCCCTCTTACATCCACCTGATAGAATCTGAATGTATGGACTGAAGACCAAGTTACAGCCTTGCAGATCTGAGGAGGCCTGGAGATGCACTGCCCATGAAGCACTAACCGCTCTAGTTGAGTGTGCCGTAACCTGAAAAGGAGGAATTTTCTTCTTTATACCATACTGAATAATAACTTGCCAAATCCATGTAGAAATAGTGGATTTTGACGCTGCCTGGCCCTTTCTGGGGCCTTCTGGCAGAATAAATAGACAATCAGTCTTTTGTATCTGAGTGGTCGTCTGCAGATAGATACATGGGCACACAGGAGGTTTGACTGGCGGATTCAAGTGCAGTGCCCCCTGAACAAAGGCCCATGGGAATGTGAGGCAAGTGGCCTTTGAAAGAATAATCATAAGGCCCGAGATCTGGACCTTGATAGTGCTCAAAGCCAGCCTCATTTCAATGCCTAATTGAAGAAAAGCAAGAATCCTGCTAATGGCATACTTTCTAGGATGCCACCCCCTGGGTTCACACTAGGAAACATATACCTTCCAGGTTCTGTAGTAGATGAGCTTGGAGGCCGGCTTCCTAGCATTAACCAGAGTGAAAGTGACTGATTCTGAGAGCCCACGGCTTTTCAGAATGTGTGTCTCAGCAGCCAAACCGTCAAATTCTAAGTTTGTAAGGCAAGATGGAATATTGGACCTTGTGAGAGTAGATCTGGACGCAGCGGAAGAACCCAAGGTCTTCCCACTGCCATCTTTACAATCTCTGCATACCAAGGTCGTCTGGGCCAGGTCGGGGGGCACCAGAATGACCGACTTTGCTTCCCTTTTGACCCTCCGAAGGAACCGCGGAAGAAGCAGAATTGGAGGAAAGACATAGATCAGAGAGTACCGATCCCATGGAATCCCAAGGCATCTGACCCTTGTGCTAGCAGATCCTTTGTTCTTGACACAAAGCTGTCCAGCTTTTTGTTGAACCTGGACGCAAAAAGGTCTACATCCGGGGTACCCCAATTTTGACATATGGTCTGAAATATGTCGGGGTGTAGAGACCATTCACCTGGACACAGCTGCTGGCGGCTTAGAAAATCCACCTGCCAATTTTCTTACCCTTGAATAAAGACCGCAGACAGGCAACGAATATGCCTTTCTGCCCATAAAAAATGTGATTCACCTCCTTTTGGCATCCAGGCTCCTGGTGCCTCGTTGGTGATTGATATAAGCCACAGCCGTGGCATTGTCAGACTGTATCCAGACAGGATGACCCTGTAGTCTGAAAGTCCAGACCTTGAGGGCTAGATGAATTGTCTGAATTTCCAGAATGTTAATGCCTTTCGGCTCTGAACCATCTTCCCTGGGTGGAAGCTTCTTCCAGAACTGCTAACCAGCTTATTAGTCTGGCATCTGTGGTTACGAGTTTCCAAGTAACTGGAACAAAAGACTTTCCTTTTAGAAGATTCTTGGTCAGTAACCACCAATTGAGGCTCTGGCGCACCCCTGGGGATATGCACATTGGAAGATCTAAGGCTTGAACCCTCTTGTTCCAGGCAGAGAGGATGCTGCTTTGTAAAGGCCTTGAGTGAAACTGGGTGTAAGGGACAGCCTCAAAAGAGGCAACCATTTTTCCCAAAAGTCTCATACAGAGTCGGATGGAGGGATTTCTCCTTGCTGAGACTACCCGGACCAAATCTTTTATGGCCCTGGCTTTTGGACTGTGTCTATGACCATGCCCAACTACTCCAGCCTTTTTAGGGGCTGCAAGGAGGATTTCTTTAGCTTGAGGACCCAGCCTAAGTACTTTACCGTGCAGAGCACATTGTGGCTTGTTACGGATCACGGATTGTTCTATGAGTAGCAAATCGTCCAGATAAGCTGTCACAGTTATGCCCTGAGCCCTAAGATTTGCCAAGGGGTGGGGTTAGAACTTTTGTGAACACTCGAGGAGCGGTAGCAAGACCAAAAGGAAGGGCCACAAATTGAAAGTGGTGCCGATCCACCGCAAACCTTAGGAATCTTTGGTGAGCGGGAAATTTTGGCACATGCAAATATGCATCTTTGATGTCTATTGATGCCGGGAATTCTCCCCCCTGAAGGGTGGAGACTACTGAGCGGATAGACTCCATGCGGAAAGTGTGAATGTCTAGAAATTGATTCAGGTCTTTTAGATCCAGAATAGTTCTGACATCTCCGTTTGGTTTTGGAACCGTAAAGAGGTTTGAGTAGAACCCTGAGCCTTGCTCTTCCGCTTCCGCTCATCCCCAAACAGGCGCTCTCCACAAAACGGGAACCCAGTTAAATATTTTTTACATGAAACCTCAGCTGCCCAATGTTTAAGCCAAAGGGACCTGCGCATGTGTACCAGCAAGAGATTGAGGCAAGATGCTTGCTGAGCATAATCCATAATGGCATTAAACATAAAACACAAAGCTTTAGGAAGGTCTGCATAAACCTTGGCCTCCTCAGTGGAAAGGAGGCTAAGCACCTGCTTCATTTGTTCCTTGAGGAACTGGCACATGCCAATTGCTGCGACCGTAGGCTGGACCACAGCGCCCGCCACAGAGAAAGAGGCTTTAAATAAAGTTTCCAGCTTTTTGTCAGTTGGATCCTTAAACCCTTGAGCATTGTCCACAGGACATGTCAGGCTCTTATTCACACAAGAAACGGCTGCATCTATGGCTGGGACCCATTTCATGGTGAAACTTTCCTCCACCCGATAAAGCATAGAAAACCTTTTAGGAGGAGAAAATAGTTTATCTGGGTGACCCCAGTCCTCATACAACAATTCATCCAGTAAAGGATGAGTTGGGAAGGCATACGCAGCCTGAGGGGATTTCCGGGACCCCAGGGAGGAAACAGGGGAAATGGCAGCCTCAGCAGAGGGCAATCTGTATGTGGAACTCACTAATTCAGTATAGTATTGCACCTGTGCTTTGAAGGCCTGGGAGGTAGAAGAGAGCTCTCCTTCTCCTCTTCCCCTGTTTTGTCAGACTGCACCTGATCCCTATACTCAGATAGGGATATTTCCTCATTATAAGAATGCTCATCCGATAGGGAACACAAAGCTGAGGGAGGGGATCTACCCCTTTTTCTGCTATTTTTTAAGGAAGCTGTGACAAAGGTAGTAATCCTTCCTTCGAAACCATCCAATGCAGCCTTCAAAGCATCTTCTGTGACACAAATAGGGACTGAAACATTGGGAGAGGCTGCAAAACCTGACATAGGTGCAGACTCATCCTGTGAGGCTGCCTCCAGTCTTGCAGGGGGATGGTATCCTGCAGGCATGTCCAGAACCCCTAGATGTAAGCAGTGATTTTATGGTGCCTCTTTTACCTCCCCCTGATGCCCTCTTACGAGGAGCCATAGTCCTACGCTGCAAAGCAAAGGTACTAGTGTAAAGTGCAATCACTGTTGTGCTATAGTCTTACAATACAAATATTAGCTACAAACTGCACAACCTGATGCCAACTAGGTGACTTAGGTTTGCCAGGATCCAATCCACTGAGATGCTTACTGCCCACAGCTCTGTGTCCCATCGCTTACAGGAGCTCTGGCACCTTGGGCTTTAAAAAACATCTGCTTTGCTCCTGTGCACTGGCGGCCATGCATGCCACACATGCATGGTGCCGCAACCACGCCCGCCCTCCTTCCCCGCCGACCCTGCCGTAAAAGCGTGCCCCCTGCACGCACGTAGGACCATCATGGCGGCAGCCGGGGTGAGGGGAGAAAGGAGACCACCTGAGGACTGCGTGGGACCCCGGACTGCGTGGGAGCCCCCCTTTTGATTTTATGTGACAAAGCCTGCAGCGGAGAAGGTGAGCAGCTTCACAGACCAGCTTCACTGAGCGTGTGTCCTGTAGGGCATGTAAGTATACACCAGGTATGTCTCTTACTCCCTCTAGTGGCCGGAAACCAGGTAAGACATACAAACTACTCACAGAAGATAATCCATAATGTGTGAACTTTAGGATTGTCTTCACTTACCTTATCCCCACCGCAGGGACTGCTGAAACACAGACAGATTCCAGCCTTCACCCATCTCAGCGGGTAGAGTTATGCCAACCTTCAGGGTTCTGGGTTCCTACTCACAGGATCCTCTTCCCTGGACCTGTAGAAGACTCTGCCAGAAACATTTCATGCCACTATTATATTAGTACACTAAAGCCTGGATGTCACGTACCTAGTGGCGAGTCCGGATTGCAGTGGGAGACCTCTCTTACGTCCCAGACTTGCGGCCCCTGATAGTGGGGACAGGGGGCGCAGGAGTCGAAGGAGGCACGAGTGTCTGGCAGGATCAACAGCTGCGGGTGGATCAGCAGGTCTTGACAAGAGATGACAGGGACCAGCAGGCAACAGGAGACAGGAACCAGCAGACAGCAGGTGACAGGAACCAGCAGACAGCAGGTGACAGGAACCAGCAGACAGAGGGTGACAGGAACCAGCAGACAGCAGGAACTGGCAGGTAAGTGGTGACAGGAACCAGCATGCAGCGGACAACAGGAACCAGCAGACAGCAGGAACTGGCAGGTAAGTGGTCACAGGAACCAGCATGCAGCGGACAACAGGAACCAGCAGACAACAGGTGACAGGAACCAGCAGACAGCAGGAACTGGCAGGTAAGTGGTCACAGGAACCAGCAGGCAGCGGACAACAGGAACCAGCATGCAGCGGACAACAGGAACCAGCAGACAGCAGGTGACAGGAACCAGCAGACAGCAGGTGACAGAAACCAGCAGACAACAGGAACTGGCAGGTAAGTGGTCACAGGAACCAGCAGGTAGCGGACAACAGGAACCAGCATGCAGCGGACAACAGGAACCAGCAGACAGCAGGTGACAGGAACCAGCAGACAGCAGGCGACAGGAACCAGCAGACAACAGGAACTGGCCGGTAAGTGGTCACAGGAACCAGCAGGCAGCGGACAACAGGAACCAGCATGCAGCGGACAACCGGAACCAGCATGCAGGGGACAACAGGAACCAGCATGCAGCGGACAACAGGAACCAGCAGCAAGGTAGGGCACTTCAGGACTAGGGATGGGCCCGGTGCTCGATGCGAACCCATGTTCGCATCGAGCACCGGGTGTTCGCTCGCTCGGCGAGCCCAGAACTATTTTGGCCGCTCGCATCACGTTCGTGTGATGCGAGCGGCCCCGCAATGCATTGCGGCCGGCGCGGCCACCGCAGTGCATTGCTGGCTGATGATTGGCCAAGCATGCACTGTGACCCCGCATGCTTGGCCAATCACAGCGCTGGAAACTCGAAGAGCCATAATTGGCTACAGGCAGGACGCCTGTAGCCAATTACAGCTCAGGGGCTTTAGTACACGCCCCCTCTTATAAAAGGCCGCCACGCCGTCGGCGCCGGTCACATGCGTTCCGGCGTTAGAGAGAGCAGAATCATTCTGTGTCACTCTGCTAGATTCAGTTAGAAAGATTTAGTTAGAGAGATTTAGTTAGAAAGATTCATTTAGAAAGATTCATTTAGAAAGAGGGGCTTGTAGTGTGTTCGTGGCAGGCAGGCACTGGCAGGCAGTGGCAGCAAACAGAGCTCCTATATTTTGTTCCCAGAAGCACCTATAGGACTTGTAGTGTGTTCTTGGCAGGCAGGCAGTGGCAGCAAACAGAGCTCCTATATTTTGTTCCCAGAAGCACCTATAGGACTTGTAGTGTGTTCGTGGCAGGCAGGCAGTGGCAGCAAACAGAGCTCCTATATTTTGTTCCCAGAAGCACCTATAGGACTTGTAGTGTGTTCGTGGCAGGCAGGCAGTGGCAGCAAACAGAGCTCCTATATTTTGTTCCCAGAAGCACCTATAGGACTTGTAGTGTGTTCGTGGCAGGCAGGCACTGGCAGCAAACAGAGCTCCTATATTTTGTTCCCAGAAGCACCTATAGGACTTGAAGTGTGTTAGTCCCATCACACAGAGCTATATTTTCTTCCCAGAAGCACCCATAGGACTTGTAGTGTGTTAGTCCCATCACACAGAGATCCTATATTTTGTTCCCAGAAGCACCTATAGGACTTGAAGTGTGTTAGTCCCATCACACAGACCTATATTTTCTTCCCAGAAGCACCCATAGGACTTGTAGTGTGTTAGTCCCATCACACAGAGATCCTATATTTTGTTCCCAGAAGCACCTATAGGACTTGAAGTGTGTTAGTCCCATCACACAGACCTATATTTTCTTCCCAGAAGCACCCATAGGACTTGTAGTGTGTTAGTCCCATCACACAGAGATCCTATATTTTGTTCCCAGAAGCACCTATAGGACTTGAAGTGTGTTAGTCCCATCACACAGACCTATATTTTGTTCCCAGAAGCACCTATAGGACTTGAAGTGTGTTAGTCCCATCACACAGAGATCCTATATTTTGTTCCCAGAAGCACCTATAGGACTTGAAGTGTGTTAGTCCCATCACACAGAGCTGTATTTTGTTCCCAGAAGCACCTATAGGACTTGAAGTGTGTTAGTCCCATCACACAGAGATCCTATATTTTGTTCCCAGAAGCACCTATAGGACTTGAAGTGTGTTAGTCCCATCACACAGACCTATATTTTTCTTCCCAGAAGCACCCATAGGACTTGTAGTGTGTTAGTCCCATCACATAGAGCTATATTTTGTTCCCAGAAGCACCTATAGGACTTGAAGTGTGTTAGTCCCATCACACAGAGATCCTATATTTTGTTCCCAGAAGCACCTATAGGACTTGAAGTGTGTTAGTCCCATCACACAGAGCTATATTTTTCTTCCCAGAAGCACCCATAGGACTTGTAGTGTGTTAGTCCCATCACACAGAGATCCTATATTTTGTTCCCAGAAGCACCTATAGGACTTGAAGTGTGTTAGTCCCATCACACAGACCTATATTTTGTTCCCAGAAGCACCTATAGGACTTGAAGTGTGTTAGTCCCATCACACAGAGATCCTATATTTTGTTCCCAGAAGCACCTATAGGACTTGAAGTGTGTTAGTCCCATCACACAGACCTATATTTTCTTCCCAGAAGCACCCATAGGACTTGTAGTGTGTTAGTCCCATCACACAGAGATCCTATATTTTGTTCCCAGAAGCACCTATAGGACTTGAAGTGTGTTAGTCCCATCACACAGACCTATATTTTGTTCCCAGAAGCACCTATAGGACTTGAAGTGTGTTAGTCCCATCACACAGAGATCCTATATTTTGTTCCCAGAAGCACCTATAGGACTTGAAGTGTGTTAGTTCCATCACACAGAGCTATATTTTGTTCCCAGAAGCACCTATAGGACTTGAAGTGTGTTAGTCCCATCACACAGAGATCCTATATTTTGTTCCCAGAAGCACCTATAGGACTTGAAGTGTGTTAGTCCCATCACACAGACCTATATTTTCTTCCCAGAAGCACCCATAGGACTTGTAGTGTGTTAGTCCCATCACATAGAGCTATATTTTGTTCCCAGAAGCACCTATAGGACTTGAAGTGTGTTAGTCCCATCACACAGAGATCCTATATTTTGTTCCCAGAAGCACCTATAGGACTTGAAGTGTGTTAGTCCCATCACACAGACCTATATTTTGTTCCCAGAAGCACCTATAGGACTTGAAGTGTGTTAGTCCCATCACACAGAGATCCTATATTTTGTTCCCAGAAGCACCTATAGGACTTGAAGTGTGTTAGTCCCATCACACAGAGATCCTATATTTTGTTCCCAGAAGCACCTATAGGACTTGAAGTGTGTTAGTCCCATCACACAGAGATCCTATATTTTGTTCCCAGAAGCACCTATAGGACTTGAAGTGTGTTAGTCCCATCACACAGACCTATATTTTCTTCCCAGAAGCACCCATAGGACTTGTAGTGTGTTAGTCCCATCACACAGAGATCCTATATTTTGTTCCCAGAAGCACCTATAGGACTTGAAGTGTGTTAGTCCCATCACACAGACCTATATTTTCTTCCCAGAAGCACCCATAGGACTTGTAGTGTGTTAGTCCCATCACACAGAGATCCTATATTTTGTTCCCAGAAGCACCTATAGGACTTGAAGTGTGTTAGTCCCATCACACAGAGATCCTATATTTTGTTCCCAGAAGCACCTATAGGACTTGAAGTGTGTTAGTCCCATCACACAGACCTATATTTTGTTCCCAGAAGCACCTATAGGACTTGAAGTGTGTTAGTCCCATCACACAGAGATCCTATATTTTGTTCCCAGAAGCACCTAAAGGACTTGAAGTGTGTTAGTCCCATCACACAGAGATCCTATATTTTGTTCCCAGAAGCACCTATAGGACTTGAAGTGTGTTAGTCCCATCACACAGAGATCCTCTATTTTCTTTGCAGAAGCACCCATAGGACTTCTAGTGTGTTAGTGGCATCACACAGAGCTCCTATATTTTCTTCTCAGCAGCACCCACAGGACTTCTAGTGTGTTAGTGGCATCACACAGAGCTCCTATATTTTCTTTGCAGAAGCACCCATAGGACTTCTAGTGTGTTAGTGGCATCACACAGAGCTCCTATATATTCTTCTCAGCAGCACCCACAGGACTACCGACTACAATGGCTGGAAGACCGCCAAGGGGAGGCAGAGCGTGCAGAGCCAAGAACACAGGGCAGGCAGGCTCTGTTTCTAGTGGACGTGGCCGTGGACGTGGTCGTGCATCGTCATCAGCACGTGGCCATGGGACACGCGCGTCTTTGTTTTCGGCAGCTGGACATGTGGAGCCGCATCATGCTGAAGGCTTGGTAGAATGGATGACCAAGCCCTCCTCATCCTCCTCATCCTCTCTCACCCAGGCTCAGGGTACTGGCAGAGCAGCTGCCAACGCGTACTCAATGGCATCATCAGCCACCCCTTCCCTAGACCCACCATGTCCTCCTGAGGAGTCCCCCGAACTCTTTGAGCACAGTGTTGGGTACATGCTCCAGGAGGATGCCCAACGATTCGAAGGCTCGGATGATGATACCCAGCTTGAGGAATATGGCAGTACTGTTCCACCAGCTGCAGCTTACTGCCAGGTTTGCTCTAGTGGTGAAGAGGGAGGGGATGATGAGGTCACTGACTCCACGTGGGTGCCTGAAGGGAGAGAGGATGAGGAGGAGGACGAGGAGGAGGAGGATGCGGCGTCACATGTCCAACGAGGCAGGATGCCCCCTGGAGGCCAGGTAGAGGCCAGCACAGCAACTGTACAACACCGCAGAGCTCCGCCTGTGCAGGGCGCTGCCTCTGCACGTTATCAGAAAAGTTCTTTGGTGTGGGCCTTTTTTGAGACGAGTGCATCAGATCGCACCACTGCTATTTGCAATATTTGTCTCAAGCGTATCTCGCGTGGCCAAAACATCAGCCGCTTGGGCACCACAAGCATGACCAGACATATGTCGACCTGCCATGCAGCTCGTTGGCAGGCACACATAAAAGACCCACACCAAAGAACTAAGCGGACCTCTCCTTGCTCCTCATCAGCTGGGATCTCCATCCCCACTACACCTTCAGTCCTCTCTGAAAGCTGCTCTGAGAGGACTGAAGGTGTAGAATTAGGTGTG
This sequence comes from Lithobates sylvaticus, assembly GCA_028564925.1. Taxonomy (NCBI): domain Eukaryota; kingdom Metazoa; phylum Chordata; class Amphibia; order Anura; family Ranidae; genus Lithobates; species Lithobates sylvaticus. The sequence continues at coordinate 167,828,387 of CM053028.1, forward strand.
TCACAACCAAGTACTTGCAGTACACCGACGTCCGATTGCAGCAGGCAAATTTCCCTGCCCCAGCTGCTGGACCGTAGAAAGAAGTACACTCCCAGCCATCCACATGCCCAGCGGTTGAATGCTAGCTTGGCTAAATTGCTAGCACTTCAACTGCTGCCTTTTCAGTTGGTAGACTCGGCCCCCTTCCGTGAGTTTGTTCAATGTGCGGTTCCTCAGTGGCAGGTTCCCAAACGCCACTTTTTCTCACGGAAGGCGATTCCGTCTCTCTACCGGCATGCGGAAGGCAATGTCCATGCCTCGCTGGACAGGGCGGTCAGCGGTAAGGTGCATATTACCGCTGACTCATGGTCCAGCAGGCATGGACAGGGACGGTACCTTTCTTTCACGGCCCATTGGGTCACTCTATTGGCAGCTGGGAGGGATGCAGGACAAGGTGCAGTAGTGTTGGAGGTTGTTCCGCCACCACGCCTCCAAAACGCTACTACTGCTACTGGTTGTGACACACCTCTCTCCTCCACCCCCTCCTCTTCTTCTTCCTCCAGTGCTCTGTCCTTGGAACCAGCGGTGCTCCGTAGGCGTACAAGGGGCTACGCAAGTACGCAGGCAAAAAGATGCCATGCCGTGCTTGCGCTGGTGTGTTTGGGGGACAGGAGCCACACTGGGCCAGAGGTTCTGGCAGCTCTGCAGGGGCAGGCCGAGAGGTGGTTGACGCCACGTCAGCTTAAGCCAGGAATGGTCGTTTCTGACAATGGCACCAACCTCCTCTCCGCCCTGCGACAGGGGCAGCTCACCCATGTGCCCTGCATGGCTCACGTCCTCAACCTGGTGGTGCAGCAGTTCTTGGGCAGGTTCCCAGGCTTACAGGATGTCCTGAGGCAGGCCAGGAAAGTCTGTGTGCATTTCCGCCGATCTTATAATGCCAGTGCTCGGCTGACTGAGCTGCAAAAGGAGCTGAACCTGCCCAAGAACCGCCTAATATGTGACATGCCCACCAGGTGGAACTCAACGTTGGCCATGCTGCAGCGACTGCACACGCAGCAGAGGGCCATCAATGAGTACCTTTGCGACTACGGCACCAGGACAGGGTCAGGGGAGCTTGGTTTTTTTTCCCCACATCAGTGGAGCATGATCAGGGATGCATGCACTGTCCTCTCACCATTTGAGGAGGCCACGAGGATGGTGAGCAGTGACAGTGCATGCATCAGTGACACTGTACCTCTTGTCCACCTGTTGGAGCATACGCTGCGTGGGATAATGGACAGGGCACTTGAGGCAGAACAGAGGCAGGAAGAGGAGGACTTCCTTGCCTCTCAAGGCCCCCTTTATCCGGACAGTGTTCCTTCTGTCCCACCCATCACACAGGAAGAGGATGAGGAGGAGGAGGAGGAGGATTGTGTGAGCATGGAGGTGGAGCCTGGCACTCAGCATCAGCAGCAGCAGTCTTTTAGGGATGATGTACAGTCCCAACAAACCAGTGGACTTGTACGTGGCTGGGAGGAGGTGGCTGGCGATCATGTCATCCTCAGTGACCCAGAAGACTCCGGACCGAATGCCTCAGCTAACCTACGCTGCATGGCCTCCCTGATCCTGCAAAGCCTGCGGAAGGATCCTCGTGTTCTTCGGATCAAGGAGAGGGACCATTACTGGCTGGCCACTCTCCTTGATCCACGGTACAAGGGTAAGGTTGCGGACCTTATCTTGCCGTCGCAGAGGGAGCAGAGGATGAGACATCTCAGGGAGGCCTTGCAGAAAGGTCTGTGCAACGCGTTCCCAGAAACTGGGAGGTTACAAACTCCTGGTCCTGGGCGACGAATTGCTGAGGCTTCGGTCAGTAGCAGAAGGAGCGGTGGGGAAGGTGGACGTCTGACCGATGCGTTCAGACAATTTTTTAGTCCGCAGCCCCAAGGTATGATCGGTTCCAGCAACCATCGCCAGCGTCTGATATACATGGTGCAGGAATACCTTGGGGCAAGGTCAGACTTGGACACCTTTCCCACCGAAAATCCTCTGGCTTACTGGGTCCTGAGGATGGATCACTGGCCAGAGCTTGCACAGTATGCAATTGAGCTACTGGCCTGTCCTGCCTCCAGCGTTCTTTCCGAACGCACATTCAGTGCTGCTGGAGGATTTGTCACCGATCATAGGGTGCGCCTGTCCACCGCCTCGGTTGATCGACTGACCTTCATCAAAATGAATCAGTCTTGGATCACCACCAGCTACCAGGCACCTGAAGCGGATATAACGGAATAATTTATAATGTCACATCCCTTCAAGACTGCCTATGCTGATGCTGAGTGACTGTCCTCTTATGTTCACTGACTATCCTCTTCCTCCTCCTCAATGATCCATGCCACCACACCAGTGCCTAAGGCACAATTTTTCAGCCCCTGTTTAACAGGGGCGTGTACATACAATTTTTATAAAAAAATGCTTCGCAACACGTGTGACTGCTGTGCTCCAAGTACAGTATCTGTGAGGGGTTGCAGTGTTGTGGCACCAGCACCAGTGCCTAAGGCACAATTTTTCAGCCCCTGTTTAACAGGGGCGTGTACATACAATTTTTATAAAAAAAAGCTTTGCAACACGTGTGACTGCTGTGCTCCAAGTACAGTATCTGTGAGGGGTTGCAGTGTTGTGGCACCAGCACCAGTGCCTAAGGCACAATTTTTCAGCCCCTGTTTAACAGGGGCGTGTACTTACAATTTAAAAAAAAAATTGCTTCGCAACACGTGTGACTGCTGTGCTCCAAGTACAGTATCTGTGAGGGGTTGCAGTGTTGTGGCACCAGCACCAGTGCCTAAGGCACAATTTTTCAGCCCCTGTTTAACAGGGGCGTGTACTTACAATTTTTTAAAAAAATGCTTCGCAACACGTGTGACTGCTGTGCTCCAAGTACAGTATCTGTGAGGGGTTGCAGTGTTGTGGCACCAGCACCAGTGCCTAAGGCACAATTTTTCAGCCCCTGTTTAACAGGGGCGGGTAATTACAAATCTTGATCTAATAGTTCACAGCAGGGCCCATTTCTGCGCCCACCAAGAGTAACTATGAGGGCCTACAGTCTTGTGGCAACACCGTCCACCACCACCGCCAAAGGCCCAATTTTTCTGCCCTGTTCATCAGGTGCTTGCAATTACAAATCTTGATCTAATAACTCACAGCAGGGCCCATTCCTGCGCCCACCAAGAGTAACTGTGAGAGCTTACAGTCTTGTGGCAACACCGTCCACCACCACCACCACCCCCAATTTTTCTGCCCTGTTCAACAGGTGCATGCAATTACAAATCTTGATCTATTAACTCACAGCAGGGCCCATTCCTGTGCCCACCAGTCTTGTGGCTACACCAACATCTAATAGGGCAAATTTCTGCAGAGTATATACGCCAGGCCCCTACTTTCAAACATCCAACTTACAAACGACTCCTACTTGCAAATGGAAAGAGAAAACAGGAAGTGAGAGGAAATCTACCCCTAGGAAGGGAAATTCTATCCTGTTAGATTTAATTTGGGAAAAAGGTATCTCCTCTCTACTGATACTTTATCACCAATCCTTGTTTCAATTAAAACCCCACTTTTCCAAAAACATTTGTCATTGGGACGGAAAGTGAGGTGACATGTTCTGAACAGATGTGCAAAGACAGCAAATGTTACAGGGGTGATAACCCCTCCCTATGTTCTCCAAAAAGCTTAAAAATAGATTTTTTTGGGATGGAGCTACACTTCATAATGTACCTGTTCAGATTCTACTTAAGAACAAACCTAAAGCCGCAAGTGGTTTTAAATGGCTTCTTTTTTTCCTTTACAAATGTAATTTTGTGCAAGGACAGTTCTAAACACGGGAAACACATGCCACTTCACAGGCATACTTTAGACACCCCCCAGGTACCATATTTAAAGGAAAATTTCACTTTTTTTTTTTCACTTTATGCATCATTAAAATGACTGCTCCCGAAAAAAACGTTAGTTTTTAAAAGTTCTTTTTGCATTGATATATGTCCCCTGGGGCAGGACCCGGGTCCCCAAACCTGTTTTATGACATTAACATGCATATTGGCCGTTGTAATTAGCACTTTTGATTTCGAACGTTCGCGTCCATTATAACATATAGGGTTCGAAAATTCGCGCGAACTTTCGGTCCGTTCGAAGGTTCTGGTGCGAACCGAACCCGGGGGTGTTCGGCTCATCCCTATTCAGGACAGGTGCACAGAATGGTCAGACAAGCCGGGTTCGGTAACTGTGGAGCACACTGCGGATAAGCCAAGGGGATAAACAAGAGGATGGTCGTAGTCAAGCCGAGATCGGGGCAGGCAGACAGCAGAGCAGGTAGGGAGGCAAGCCGGGTCACAGGTACAGAGACAGAGAGGTTCAGGAATTTTACTAGCGGGATGCTGTAGATCAGGCAGCAAGGATTGTATGGAGATGGCTGGTTTAAATAGCCCGCTCGGCGCCAGTGACCGTGCGCGCGCCCGTCCGTGCCCGCGCACGCGCACCCGCTCGATTCCGCGCATGCGCAGTAGCCCGCGCACCCGCTCGAGCCCGCACACGCGATCGCACCAACGAGGAACTACTAGGCCCAGCAGAGCTTTCCTTACATTGCCCCCTCCCAAGGGGCAGCCTCCGGATGCCCAACTGGGACAGTTTTTCAGGGTGAGATCTCTTGAAAGCCTGGATCAAGTGTCTGGCGTGCAAGTTGGCTTCAGGTTCCCATGAGTTTTCTTCTGCACCGTACCCCTTCCACTTGATGAGGTACTGTATCTGATTATTCCTCTTCCTGCAATCCACAATTGTTTCCACCTCAAATTCTTCTTCCCCGTTAACCATTATGGGAGCTGGGGGATCTGTGGATCGTCCAGGAAAAGAATTGGAAACTGCTGGCTTTAGGAGCGAAACTTGAAAAACCGGGTGCACCCAAAGTGATTCGGGTAACTCCAGCCCATAAGCCACCTCGTTGATTTTTCGCTTAACTGCGAAGGGTCCCAAGAATCTGGGGCCTAGCTTCCTAGATGGACAAGCGAGCCGAAGGTTGATTGTGGACAACCATACTTTGTTTCCAGGTTCCAGGACCAGTTGCCCCCGTCTGCCCCTGTCAAAGACCTCTTTATTGAGGTTTTGTGCCCGGGTCATAGTTTCCTGCAACAACTTATTATTAGAAGAAAAAAAATCCACAGTCTCAAGAACAGCAGGAACGGAACATTCGGGTACTGAATTAGGCAGGAATGACGGATGGTAACCATAATTGGCAAAAAACGGGGTCTGCTTGGTAGTGGAATGGGTGGAATTGTTGTAGGCGAATTCAGCCAATGGTAACAAAGGGAGCCAGTCTCGTTGGGAGAAGGACGAAAAACAACGCAGGTACTGCTCAAGAGTTTGGTTTGTTCTTTCTGTCTGCTTGTTTGTCTGTGGATGGTATGCGGAAGATAGGGATAATTCGATGCCAAGAGAATTGCAGAGAGCCTTCCAGAACCGGGATGTAAATTGAACACCCCTATCCGAGATGATGTTAGCTGGGACCCCATGAAGTCTAACAATTCCTTTAATGAAGGCTTGGGCCGTCTCTGGTGCCGAAGGGGTTCCTTTCATGGGGATGAAGTGGGCCATTTTGGATAGCCGGTCCACTACCACGAAGATGGCCGTATGGCCTTCAGAGGGAGGAAGTTCCACAATGAAGTCCATGGTAATTAATTTCCACAGTCTTTCCGGGGCAGGTAGGGGTTTGAGTAGCCCCCAGGACTTAGTTTTGCAGCTCTTGTTGCGGGTGCAAGTGGTGCATGACTCCACATATTTTTTGCAGTCTTTTGCAAGTTGGGGCCACCAGAATGTACGTTGGACCAGGTCTGTGGTTTTGGCAATGCCAAAGTGTCCAGCCAGTACATGGTCATGGCAGAGCCCAAGTATAGTGACCCGGAGACTTTCTGGGATGAAAATTTTACCGTTGGACCAAAATAGGCCATCTTTGGCTGAAACTCCCGACTCGGCAGATGGAGGGTCTTCCCTGGACGCCTGCTTGATCCGACTTAATAAGTCTTCCTGAAGAAGAAGGAAATTTTCTGCGGCTAGGATGGTGTCAGGTGGGTTAGGCTCTTTCGGGTCAGTAAACATCCGTGACAGGGCATCGGGCTTGGTATTCTTGGAGCCCGGCCTATAGGTGACATGGAAAGCAAACCTAGAGAAGAACAGCGCCCACCTGGCCTGGCGTGGTTTTAGCCTTTTTGCGGCCTTCAAGTACTCCAGGTTCTTGTGGCCTGTATATATAAGGATTGGGTGGGCCGCTCCTTCCAAAAGGTACCGCCATTCCTCCAATGCCGCCTTGATTGCTAACAGTTCCCGATCGCCAACGTCATAGTTCCGCTCTTGAGGCGTCAACTTACGGGAGAAAAATCCAACAGGGAACAAAAGGGCCTTGGGGCCTTGTCTCTGAGACAGTATCGCCCCAACAGCTATTTCTGATGCGTCAACCTCCAAGACGAACGGGAGAGCCAGATCGGGGTGCTTCAGCACGGAGGCGGAGGTGAAGAGTTTCTTGAGAGCAACAAAGGCGGATTGGGCCTCGGTCGTCCACTGGAACCGAATCCCTTGTCGGGTTAGTTGCGTGATAGGGGAAATAATGGCTGAGAAGCCTTTAATAAATTTCCGATAGAAATTGGAAAACCCCACAAACCGCTGTACTCCTTTTTTATCCACCGGAGCCGGCCAGTCAAGTATAGCGGAGATCTTCTGGGGGTCCATCTTAATGCCTTCGACCGATATAATGAGCCCCAAAAACTGTATGCTCTGTTGCTCAAACTCGCATTTTTCGGGCTTGGCATACAGACCATGTTGCCGCAGTCGCCCCAACACGCACTTGACGTGTTGACGGTGACTGTCAATAGAAGAGGAGAAAATCAAAATGTCATCTAGGTAGATGATCACGAACAAGTCCAAGTAGTCTCGAAAAATGTCATTGATGAAATGTTGGAACGTGGCGGGGGCATTGCAGAGTCCGAAAGGCATCACAAGATATTCGAAATGCCCGAATCGTGTACGGAAGGCGGTCTTCCATTCGTCGCCCTTCCGGATGCGAACCAAGTTATAAGCCCCACGGAGGTCCAACTTGGTGAAAATGACTGCTGCCCCCAGCCTCTGGAACAGTTCTGGAACTAACGGTAGAGGGTAGCGGTTTTTGATGGTCACCTTATTTAATTCCCTGTAATCAATACATGGCCGAAGTGTGTGGTCCTTTTTCTCCACGAAGAAGATGCCAGCTCCGGCCGGAGATGTAGAGGAACGGATAAAGCCTTTACGAAGATTGTCATCAATGTATTCCTTGAGGGCGGAGAGCTCCAGTTCGGACAAAGGAAAGATCCTCCCAAAGGGTACTTCAGCTCCGGGGAGAAGCTCAATAGGGCAATCGTAAACCCGATGAGGAGGAAGGGTCTCTGCCCCTTTTTTGCTGAAAACGTCCATAAATGAGTGGTAGGCCCTGGGGACTAACTGACGGGTTTCGTTGTCCAGGCACATTAAGGTGGTTGGTTGAGCATCGGTCCTAGGAAGGCAGTACTGGGAGCAGTAGGGAGAAGAAAAGGTAATCTCCTTGGTGGACCAATCAATGCAGGGATTATGGGCGCGGAGCCAAGGCCTACCCAGAATGACTGGAAACAGTGGGGAAGAAATAATGTCCAGACACAGAAGTTCCTGGTGGAGATGGTTTATGCATGCCGAGATAGGCTGGGTTTCTTGAGTAACAGGCCCAGACCGAATGGCCGAGCCGTCGGCCAGGTGTATCTGCAGTCCTTGGGTCTTGGGTCGCAGAGGGATGCACTGAGCTGTAGCAAAGGCCGAGTCCATGAAACAACTGCAGGCTCCCGAATCAATAATGGCGGGGACCGAAATGTTCCTTCCGGGGAGCTGCAACAGAATAGAAAGGGCAAGGTGAGAAGAGGTGTCAGTCACGGCCAGAATCTGGTCAACTGACGGGAGGCTCCACTTACGGATCTTAGCTGCACAGGATCTCACATAGTGTCCCGGCTCCCCGCAATACAAGCACAGATTGTCCCGGCGGCGTCTTTGTCGTTCCTCAGGGGTGAGGGCAGGACGAAGCATACCCAACTGCATGGGTTCTGATCCTTCTGTGGCGGCAGGAGATCGAGCCGGCGGTGGACCCCTGGAGAAGTAGGGTACCTTTGGCAGCATCCAAGTGGGACGGGGCGGAGCAGAAGCTTTCTCGGACCGTCGCTCACGTAGGCGCCTGTCAATCCGTATGGCCTGGTTGATGAGCTCCTCAAGGGTTTGAGGAACTCCCACCCTAGCAAGTTCATCCTTCAGGGGGTCCGATAACCCCAACCGGAACTGGTAGCTGAGGGCCGCGTCATTCCAGTTAGTGTCAGCACTCCATCTCCTGAATTCAGCAACATAGTCCTCTGCGGGCCTGCGCCCTTGTAGTAGGGCATGAAGGGCAGTCTCTGCTGTGGCGGAGAGCTGTGGGTCCTCATAAATTCGGGCCATTGCGTCAAAGAAGGTACTTAAGTGGGTAAGTTCCGCGGCCTTCTGTTCAAGAAGGCGGTGGGCCCAGAGCTGGGGGTCATTTTGGAGCAAGGAAATCACAAAGCCTACTTTGGTGGCCTCCAAAGAGAATGTTCGGGGCTGAAGGGCAAAGAACAGCTCACAGGCGTTACGGAAAGTCCTGAACTTGCTACGCTCACCGGAGAACCTTTCAGGTGCGGGTACTCGAGGTTCCGGGGGTAGCATCACGACTGCCGGTGGGGTAGGCTGGTTGGCTGAGGCAACTGGAGGTCCTTGGGCAAGGACATGTTCCTCAAGGCGTGTGTAGCCTTCCTGGAGGTTATTGACCGCTTGGGACAAGCCTGCTAGATGTAGGCAAAGTTCTTCCATTGGAGAGGCTCCCTGCCCGGACTCGGTCATGGCTGCCTGATACTGTCACGTACCTAGTGGCGAGTCCGGATTGCAGTGGGAGACCTCTCTTACGTCCCAGACTTGCGGCCCCTGATAGTGGGGACAGGGGGCGCAGGAGTCGAAGGAGGCACGAGTGTCTGGCAGGATCAACAGCTGCGGGTGGATCAGCAGGTCTTGACAAGAGATGACAGGGACCAGCAGGCAACAGGAGACAGGAACCAGCAGACAGCAGGTGACAGGAACCAGCAGACAGCAGGTGACAGGAACCAGCAGACAGCAGGTGACAGGAACCAGCAGACAGCGGGTGACAGGAACCAGCAGACAGCAGGAACTGGCAGGTAAGTGGTCACAGGAACCAGCGTGCAGCGGACAACAGGAACCAGCAGACAGCAGGAACTGGCAGGTAAGTGGTCACAGGAACCAGCATGCAGCGGACAACAGGAACCAGCAGACAACAGGTGACAGGAACCAGCAGACAGCAGGAACTGGCAGGTAAGTGGTCACAGGAACCAGCAGGCAGCGGACAACAGGAACCAGCATGCAGCGGACAACAGGAACCAGCAGACAGCAGGTGACAGGAACCAGCAGACAGCAGGTGACAGGAACCAGCAGACAACAGGAACTGGCAGGTAAGTGGTCACAGGAACCAGCAGGCAGCGGACAACAGGAACCAGCATGCAGCGGACAACAGGAACCAGCATGCAGCGGACAACAGGAACCAGCAGCAAGGTAGGGCACTTCAGGACAGGTGCACAGAATGGTCAGACAAGCCGGGTTCGGTAACTGTGGAGCACACTGCGGATAAGCCAAGGGGATAAACAAGAGGATGGTCGTAGACAAGCCAAGATCGGGGCAGGCAGACAGCAGAGCAGGTAGGGAGGCAAGCCGGGTCACAGGTACAGAGACAGAGAGGTTCAGGAATTTTACTAGCGGGACGCTGTAGATCAGGCAGCAAGGATTGTATGGAGATGGCTGGTTTAAATAGCCCGCTCGGCGCCAGTGACCGTGCGCGCGCCCGTCCGTGCCCGCGCACACGCACCCGCTCGATTCCGCGCATGCGCAGTAGCCCGCGCACCCGCTCGAGCCTGCACACGCGATCGCACCAACGAGGAACTACTAGGCCCAGCAGAGCTTTCCTTACACTGGATCCCAGAGCCCAGACCTCCAACCACATTACAAGCAAAACCTTGTTTCTTCTTATCATGAGGCCCTGGTAACATCCATCTTAGACGTTTTATTATTGGCCCGAGGTATTGATCCGGTTGTATAGCTCCTAGGTCCTTGCAGAGACCATCAAACAGAGCTTTCTTCTTAGCACATCTTCAATGTGACCAACCACCTTAGACACTGGCAAAAAAAACTGAAGTACTCTCCATATGGGAAGGGCTATATAGGGGAGGAACTCACCTTGTAATTAGGGTTACCAGTGTCCAATCACTATTTAAGGTACTATGTAACCCACTAAGTAATTACCAAGCCTCTGTGTCCCGTGATGTATGAACAAGAAATTACATTTTCCATTCAAGCTTTCTTTGATTTATAAACAATGGCTTGGGGAGCCAGTCTGTATGATGAGGCCCCAATTTAGTGCACTTGAAACAAGATTAGTGTATAGAAAGAACAAAAGTACCCCCCCCCCCCAGTACTTGTGGGACTTTAAGGGCAGACTATGAATGGCAATTTGTAATAAAATATAAAGAGAGTTTTATTTAAAGTGTTAAAAACATGTTGGTGCAAAACATCACCATGACATTATACAGTACGCAATATACATTTAAATACCCAGCTCATAGAGAGCTAGTGAAATACATAGAGGAAACTTCTCATGTAGCCTTGGGCTACTGTTTATGCACTAGCACTTTATAGTACATTTATGTTTTTTGCCTTAGGAGAGAGAGCGGTTCAAATTAATTCACAATTTTTTTTTTTCTCATTCTTAGCCACTTGACTTAACCACTTCCCTACCCGCGTATTGTCATATGATGCCCACAAGGTGGATCTCCCATCCTGGGTGGGCGTCATATGACGTCCTCCCATTCCCGGCCGCCTGGGCGGCGCGCGCCCGCGGCGGCGCTCGGGACCCGGTGCGAGTGCCCGGCGGCCGCCATGTCCGCCGGGCACCCGCGATTACCCGTTAAAACAACGGGACCGTGCGGGACCGTGGAGCTGTGTGTGTAAACACACAGCTCCACGTCCTGTCAGCCTAGAGGACGGTAGTACGAAGGAACACATGATCGGTCTCCTCCCCTTGAGTCCCCTTGAGTCCCCTCCCCCCACAGTTATAATCACTCCTATAGGGAACACATTAACCCCTGCAGCGCCCCCTAGTGTTAACCCTTCCCTGCCAGTCACATTTACACAGTAATCAATGCAATTTTATAGCAACGATCACTGTGTAAATGTGAATGGTTCCAAAAATGTGTCAAAAGTGTCGGAAGTGTCTGCCGCAATGTCGCAGTCACGAAAAAAAATCGCAGATCGCCGCCATTACTAGTAAAAAAAAAAAAAAAAATTTAATAAATCTATCCCCTATTTTGTAGACGCTATAACTTTTGCGCAAACCGATCAATATACGCTTATTGCGATTTTTTTTACCAAAAATATGTAGAAGAATACGTATTGGCCTAAACTGAGTCAAAAAATCGTTTTTTTTTTTTTTTAAATGGGATATTTATTATAGCAAAAAGTAAAAAAATATTGTGTTTTTTTTTCAAAATTGTCGCTCTTCTTTTGTTTATAGCGCAAAAAATAAAAACCGCAGGGGCGATCAAATACCACCAAAGAAAGCTCTATTTGTGGGAAAAAAAGAACGTCAATTTTGTTTGGGTGTAACGTCGCACGACCGCGCAATTGTTAGTTAAAGCGACGCAGTGCCAAATCGCAAAAAGTGCTCTGGTAAGGAAGGGTGTAAAATGGCCCGGTGCTGAAGTGGTTAAAGTGGATGTAAACCCAAAAATTTTTTATTTTTTTGTCTGGCACAACATAGAGTAGGGGATTTCAGATCAGCTGTGCCCAGTCTTGCCACAAAGAGTTAATCCAGCTCTGAGAAATCCTCATATCTTTTTTCAGTGAAATAAAACGGACAAACTGTGAAAACTTTGTCCATTCTTCCCCTTTGCTGTGATTGACAGGTGATTTACATATCTCGTGCACTAGCCTAAGACATGCAATATTTTTTTAATTCCCACCCCCACTCCTTTCTTCAGCAGCTCTGCAAGGATTGGCTGTTCCACACCTCAGCATGATTTGGCATGCTGAAGTCATGTGGGGACTTTTCTGGGTTTTCACTGGATGTTGGTGATCATAGCAGAATCCCAGTGCAAGAAATACACAGGAGAAAATGCATGTTGATAAGGGGAGTGTAGAGGTGGGCGGGGAGTCTACTGACATCACGACTCCACCCACTGAGCCCTGGAAAACAGACTTACCCACAAAATCTGCAGTTTTTCGGGTCTCATAGCAGACAGAGGGAAGACATTTGACAGATAAGTATACATGCAGGAGGCATGTATTTCCTTCTAGATAACCAATATTGCAGTAGTTTAGAAAGGATGAGAGTGGGTTTACATCCACTTTAAGTTTAGAAGCTAGGAAATGTGTCATATATAGCTAGTTGCTATGGAGGAAAATGGTTGCATTCGTTTATTGGGTCCATGAACAGGTTGGGTTAGCCACAAACCCAAATCTCATCAGTATATATCAGAAATACAGCTTATTAAGTGCTTCCTCACTGGCGCACGACTATGTACGTCCGCAGAATGACACAGACAGGCATAAGGGTGTACAGGTACGTTCCTTTTGAATTTGCCACCGTGCCATCACGTGCGCGCAGCCAGCGGTGCGCGCACGCACTGGTCGGGACCTCCGTGAGTCTAATCTCGGGTCCCACGGACTCGATCGCCACGGGGATACCCCGCGATCGTCTCACAGAGAGGAAGAATGGGGAGATGCTGAAGTAAACAAGTATCTCCTCGTTCTGCCTAGCAACAAGTGACACTGATCTCTGCTCCCTGTGATTGGAGCAGAGATCAGTAGTCTGTAAAACACAGCCACGCCCCCCCACAGTTAGCAACATGCCCCTAGGACACACTTAACCCCTACACTGCCACCTCCTGGTTAACCCCTTCACTGCCAGTGTTATTTACCCAGGAATCAGTGCATTTGTATAGCACTAATTGCTGTATAAATGACAATGGTCCCAAAAATTTGTCAAAAATGTCCGATGTGTCCTCCATAATGTCGCAGTCACAATAAAAATCGATGATTGCCACCACTAATAAAAAATAAAATTATTAATAAAAATGCCATAAATTTTGTAAACGCTATAACTTTTGCGCAAACCAATCAATAATCGCTTATTGCGATTTTTTTTACCAAAAATATGTAGAAGAAACCGTATCGGCCTAAACTGAGGAAAAAATATGTTTTTTATATATTTTTGGGGGATATTTATTATAGCAAAATGTAAAAAAGATTGCGTTTTTTTCAAAATTGTCGCTCTTTTTTTGTTTATAGCGCAAAAAATAACGCAGGGGTGATCAAATACCACCAAAAGAAAGCTCTATTTGTCACGTTGCACGACCGTGCAATTGGCAGTTAAAGTGACGCAGTGCCGAATCGCAAAAAGTGATCTGGTCTTGAGCGAGCAAAATGGTCCGGTCTGAAAGTGGTTAAAGCCATTGTTGTATACATAAATTTGTTGCTTGTTTATTACACCAGATGCAGTACAGTACTTCATCCATCATATCTCGTTTTACCTAATACAATGTATAGGTTTAGCTAAATATTCTGTTGTCTTTTAAATCCTGCCATTTGTCCAGAGTTGTTTTCCAATTCTACTATTGCAAAATTTTCACACTGTGATTTTCACAGATTACTTCTACAATTTCATATACTTGCTTGCTTCCAATTTATTATGATATGTGCAGCACATAACACATTCGTTCATCGACCAAAATTTGTAGTTGTAGCAAAACTTTTCTCTTGTTTCTGACTTTTTGTTGAAGTTTTCTACATCCAGGAGGACTGCTGAATTATACAAGGCTAATCTTTAGAGGGCTTCCAGAGTTTTATTCCTGCCAATTTGGCATCCTATATCAATATGTGTTTATAATAACAAAAAACGTACTCTGAATAAATATAAATTCTTTGCAAAAAATAAATATATATATATTATATATATTTATATATATATATATATATATATATATATATATATATATATATATTGCACAAATATCTATGTCATGATAAACATAGCATAGGTGTGCGCAGCCTATAGCATTAGGGTGTGCACCCCAAAGCTCAAAACACACATGCATTTCTCTGCAGCCTTAGCTGTACTGGACAATGAATGAATGGGAAGTGCTTTGTGCTGAGCAGCTTCCTGTTCATTCACAAATTGAAGCATAGTAAATGCTTGATTAGTTATGTAGCGCTGGTATTTTCAATACAGATGCTATAAATGAAAATTTAGTTTGTCTGAAGCTGTAGTTTAGCTCAGACTGCCATTATTGTAAATGCTGGTTCTGTTTCAGCTTGGCTGGTTGTGTGGTTTTCCCCTTGGCCTAGGGATGGCGCCCTATTATTTCGGCCAAGGTTGGAAATTGCAACAAGCTGGGTGTATTGAGTGCCTCTTTGCCCGGAAACAGACAGTGGGTGTGGTCTGCCTGCTGTGATTTCTGGGAGGGGGTACTTAAGGGACAGACTCCATGACAAGGAGTGGTGTTCTGACCTGATGGCCCTCCTGGCCTAAGGTGTGTTGCTGCCGCTAAATTGTCTCTGGGCCGGCTGGCCGAGGCGTCATTACTGAAGGTAAGCCCAAAAGTCTTGGGGCCTACCCATCCAGGTATGGTCCTGTGTTGTCTTGCCTGCGGGAAGAAGCCGAGAGACTGGAGGATCCAGGGGAGGATTTTTCAGGAGAGGACCACGCAACAAGGCCAGTGCCCCTAGAAGAGCCTGGAGACTCAGTTGGAGGATGTATCCCAGGTCACCTACCACACAGTACCGTAGGTTCGGAAGAAGGGAACTGGTACTATGATCAAGCCTTGACATTGCAAAAAGTCGCTAATTACCCAATCCTGTGGCAGAGGATTGTGTAACGGGTATACCAAATCTGAAAATCTGTGGCAGAGAGTATGACCGAGCATCGCATCGGCTGCTAGGTCAGTGAGAGAGGCCTATCTGGTGGTTGCTGGATCCAGTTGTGGAGCTGTTGTCCTCTGGATCAAAAGAAAGTATTCCTGATCTGCAATTCAAGGGTACCTGAATTCCCCTGAACCCTTCATCCCTCTATTGCATGTGTCTATCTTAAATAAAGCATCAGAAAAAGAGACTATGTGTCGGAGCTAAAATCTGTGGAAAGAAGTCTTTAATTGGACCCCTATGACGGAAATGGTGGAACAGTAAAGGAACGGTAAGCCCAATCAAATACCAGCCGCTCCTTCGCGGGTAAGTGCTACAGTAAGTAAAATAATGTACTATGCTTCAGCTATGAATGGACACAGTGAGTGTGTTCACTATGCTCATTTAGAAAAAAGAAGGGACCGGTAAATTACATATTCCCTTCCCCTGCTGTCCTTCCTGAAACATCCTCCACAGCAGCTGGGGGGAAGGGGAGGGGAGAGGAGGGAAGCCAGCAGCACTGTGGGGGGCGCAAAGCAGGGGTAAGCCCGGGCAGTAGGGGAAATCTGCACCACACACCTGGCACACCCCCTGCGCACGCCTATGATACATGGTAATAGTTAGCTGCACTCAAGTGGACTCGTTCTGTAATGTTGAAAAAGCTTTGCTACTCAACTTGATAGCTTCCTCAGCTCTATTCAATTTCAAGACCATACCCCATACAGTAATCACTTTAGGACATACCTTACGGTGAAACATGTGGGAGGCACATGCTGTATCCTGAGGTGTATTCTACAGTAACTCTTTTAGGACAAGTAGCAAACCATCTTCAACATTACAGAACAAGATACCTGAGTATGAATTTTCATATATTCTCCTTGCTGTCTGTGTTGAGGAGATCTACCTTCACTTTTTGCTTTAGTGATAATTGACATTGGGAGAGAAAATTTGGTAAAATCAAGAGTTTATAACCATAAATTTGATGGACTGCCCAGCACCCATCCTGGGTGCCTCAGTTAAGGTACAGCTTCCTCCACTATGGAACCAGGAACCAGGTATTATAGCTGAGAATTGCACCCAAGAACTAGATGACGCTAGCTTAGGTGCAAATTGGAACTCTTTATTGAAAACCAGAATTTATACCACACAAAATCAGATAAGAGCTTGATCACATTATCTTAACCACTTGACCACTGGGCACTTAAACACCCTTAATAACCAGACCATTTTTCAGCTTTCGGTGCTCTCACATTTTGAATGACAATTACTCAGTCATACAACACTGTACCCATATGAAATTTTTGTCCTTTTTTTCACACAAATAGAGCTTTCTTTTGGTGGTATTTAATCACCGTTGGGTTTTTTATTTTTTGCGCTATAAAAGAAAAAAGACTGAAAATTCGTTAAAAAAATGAATTTTTCTTCGTTTTCTGTTATAAAATTTAGCAAATTTGTAATTTTTCTTGATAAAGTTTGGCCAAAATTTATACTGCTACATATCCTTGGTAAAAATAAGTACAAATTGGGGTATATTATTTGGTCTTTGTGAAAGTTATAGAGTCCACAAGCTATTGTGCCAATATCTGAAAATTGATCACACCTGAAGTACTGACGGCCTATCTCATTTCTTGAGACCCTAACATGCCATAAAAGTACAAATACCCCCCAAATGACCCCTTTTTGGAAAGAAGACATTCCAAGGTATTTAGAAAGAGGCATGGTGAGTTTTTTGAAGTTGTAATTTTTTCCCACAATTCTTTGCATTCTTTGGGTATGGCAGAGTATCGCTGGGTATGGCAGAGTATCGCTGGGTATGGGTATTGCAGGGTATCGCTGGGTATTGCAGGGTATCGCTGGGTATTGCAGAGTATCGCTGGGTATGGCAGAGTATCGCTGGGTATGGCAGAGTATCGCTGGGTATTGCAGAGTATCGCTGGGTATTGCAGAGTATCGCTGGGTATTATTGCAGGGTATCGCTGGGTATTATTGCAGGGTATCGCTGGGTATTATTGCAGGGTATCGCTGGGTATTATTGCAGGGTTTCGCTGGGTATTATTGCAGGGTATTATTGCAGGGTATCGCTGGGTATTATTGCAGGGTATTATTGCAGGGTATCACTGGGTATTATTGCAGGGTATCACTGGGTATTATTGCAGGGTATTGAGTATTGCAGGGTATTGAGTATTGCAGGGTATCCATCCATCCATGCTCAGCCATCCCTCCATACCCTGCAATACCCAGCAATACTGCAGGCTATTGCTGTGTATTGCAGGCTATGGAGGGATGGCTGAGCATGGATGGATGGATCGGTGGTGACTGCAGAGAAGGCTGTGGGCACTACAGATCCCGCCCACAGCACTGCTGCCACCGATCCCTCCCCCTCTCCTCTCACGCCGTACCGATCGGTACAGAGAGAGGAGAGAGGAACCGGCGTAATCAAATGACGCCGGTTTCCTTACATGTGATCGCTCCGTCATTTGACGGAGCGATCACGTGGTAAACGGCCGCGATGAGCGGCCGTTTACCGTGATCCGTGATCCGCCGGGTCCTCTGGACCCGGCGATCACGGATGTTCTCGAGTGCGCGCCCCAGGGGGCGCGCAAGAGGGGAATTCTGAAAGGCCGTTAATTAACGGCCTCTCAGAGTTAAGCAACCGCCCTTTAGCCGTTTTTCGGCTATGGGCCGGTTGTTAAGTGGTTAAAAAATGTAAAAAAAATTTAATGTAAAAATGTACATTACTAAAAATGTACAGTAATATCATCAGTACGTCTAATGAACAGCTAAAAAAGCTATAAAAGCATAAACATCCCACAATAGTTTTATAACGAGGTGAAGTGGACACAATACTAGTAGACAGACAGAAACAATAGGTGACTTAATTAACAATGGGGATTCACACCTAGGAGGCACACAATGAGCAATTATACAATTGGAGAAAGACATTTAAAGTGTTACTAAACTCACAACAGTAAAATCAGTCTGTATATGCAGTAAAGCATGCTTGTTATACTCACTGTGGAACCTAAGGGGTTAGTCATCTGCATTGTGGAAAAAGACTGTTTGATCCTGCCTTCTCTGATCCTCCCTTTCTTCCACTGTCTCCAATCCATCTCCTGATAGAACAGAGCCTTTGGAGCCACTTTGTACATGCTCAGTTTGGTGCATATTGCTAGAGAGTTTTTCTTTTCTTGGGAGGGTGCATGTGATCAGCACAGGGCCAATCAGCAGTGTCCAGAAAGAGGGTTAGGGGTCCGGCAGCCTCATAGGACAATCAGGGAGAATGAAAATGTCTCCTATAAGCTTTAGCCTGACACTAATAGAAGTCACAAGACTGCTATGTACTGCTGATGGGAAAAAATATTTATCAGTTTATATTTACCTAAATAGTTGCATTTCATTTTGTGTACAGTGGGAGACCACATATAGTGAATGTAGCATCTTAGGTTTAGTAAAACTTTAACAAACAGATTACAAATAGCAGCAGGAGACCTCAGCATCAGGTTGTTTTAAGCAGATTATAATCTTCTGCTTAGAGTGTCTAAATCTGGGGGGGGGGGGTTAAAGCAATCAATAATCTTCTGCTTAGAGTGTCTAAGTCTGGGGGGGGGGGGGGGGGGTAAAGCACAGAGGCCCAAAATCTGTATCCAGGTCCTAGGTTCCCAGAGTCTGTGTGTTTTCAGTTTTCAGAGAGGACCCGAATCTGAAGCACAGTCACTACATAGGTCCCCCAGGCACATACCTCTCAAAAGCCACAACCCATAGTCCATGGGCAAGAGGCTACCCTGCAGTCCCCTCCAAAAGCCCCTGTTCTGGTTGGGTCTGTCACACAAGTCTTTTGAAAATGTTTAAACAGAGTAAGCTGCATCATTTTCTTTCCCAGATACAAGATGTCTGTATTCATGGCAACCTCCATTCATCTAGCACAGTAGCTCACCCATAAGAATGAATAGGACAGTGAAGAGAGGACCCAGTAAGGATGCTTTTGTTGCAAAGACTATGCAGTGCTGGGCAGGGCTGAATAGTGAAGATCACTATAATAGGGAAAAAGATAAGTATTTTAACATGCAGGTAAGTAGGTATTCCCGCGCTACTATAGTGGTGTACCCAGGAATCGATAAAATAGTGGATATATAAATATTAAAATTAAGTAAATTTGGTTGCAGCAAACCACTGACAGGGGTGCAAACCCCACCCTATAAAATGTGTAAAAAATTAATATATGGTGTTGCGCTCCAGATAAATATAAGCAATAGATTCTCTAAAAGTAAAATATATATCTGTGGATAGATATAAACAATAAAATCCTCTAAATAAAATTATAATTATATCTGAGTGTGGAAATCTTGCTAAAACTAATAATATTGTGCTAGAAACAGCAAAATAAATAAATAAATAAATGTGCTAAAACATGGGATGATATTTAGATGCAGCAAATAAACACACTGGTGTTCAAATCCTAATCAGAGTGAATCGGTGCAAAATGGTGCAATAAATAAGCAATAGTATTAAAAGAATGGACTGCGTCGGTGACCCAAAGTGTAAACAGAATGTGCAAAAAAAGTATATATCTATGCAAAAATGCAATACAATATATATATATATATATATATCTATATCCATATATATATATCTATATCTATATATATATCTATATATATAGATATATATAAAAAAATATATCAAAATATATAAAATATATATATACGCAGTGCAAACGGTGACTGTCCAGAAAAATGGGTAAATATAAAGTGCGACAAGAAAAAAAAAAAACTCATCCACAGGGATGTAATGTGGCTGTGTCAAACTAGGTGACAAGTAACGTCCACAGAAATGGTGAATCTCCGTTTAAATGGAGTGTGATGGATAAAGTCCGTCCAAAGATGCAGGGGAGATAGCACTCTATGACTCGATGTGTGCGAGGTGATCAAAACCGTACTCCTCTGGGTGCCCGCAAATAACGGATGCAGTGGCTCCTTACCTCACTGCTGTAAGATAAACAGCATAGATCAATATTGCTCTCCTGAGCTCTGTATCCTGGGTGTGTATTGGGGCTTGGTTTGTCACTCTCACCACATCAGAGGTATTATTTCACTCACTGCACATCAGGGGTATTTTTTTACTTGTAGTCCTCCCAGGTAGCAAACATGTAAATCATGGAGGGAAGAGGAAGGAGCCCCAGATAGTGAAGTAGGTACAGTTTATTTAATAAAACCACAAATAAAACACAGGGGTACTCACAATTTCAGACAGACAGAATTCAGTGTAAAAACGAGCGCCGTGCTCGTGGTCCGGATGTCACTTCCGGTGTCCAAGTGTAGTCTATTTTCCTACTAGTGTCGTCACATCACATGACTTCATCAGGAACATTTCCAAATTTGGCCCAAAGTGTCAATACTTTGTGTGGCTACTATTATTTTCCAGCACTGCCTTAACCCTCTTAGGCATGGAGTTCACAAGAGCTTCACAGGTTGCCACTGGAGTCCTCTTCCACTCCTCCATGACAACATCACAGAGCTGGTGGATTTTAACCACTTTCAGACCGGACCATTTTGCTGGCTTAAGACCAGACCACTTTTTGCGATTCTGCACTGCGTTGCTTTAACTGACAGATGCGCGGTCATGCGACGTGGCTCCCAAAAAAAATTGACGTCCTTTTTTTCCCACAAAGAGAGCTTTCTTTTGGTGGTATTTGATCGCCCCTGCATTTTTTTTTGCGCTATAAACAAAAAAAAAAGCGTCAATTTTGAAAAAGAAGCATTATTTTTAACTTTTTGCTATAATAAATATCCCCAAAAATATATAAAACATTTTTTTTCTTCAGTTTAGGCAGATACTTATTCTTCTACATATTTTTGGTAAAAAATCGCAATAAGCGATTATTGATTGGTTTGCGCAAAAGTTATAGCGTTTACAAAATAGGGGATAGTTTTATAGCATTTTTATTAATAATTATTTTTTACTAGTAATGCCGGCGATCAGCGTTTTTTATGGTGACTGCGACAATATGGCAGACACATCCGACATTTTTGACACATTTTTGGGACCATTGTCATTTATACAGCAATCAGTGCTACTTAAATGCACTGATTCCTGTGTAAATGACACTGGCAGTGAAGGGGTTAACCAGGGGGTGGCAGTGTAGGGGTTAAGTGTTCCTAGGGGCGTGTTACTAATTGTGGGGGCGTGGTTGTGTGTTAGTGAACACTGATCTCTGCTCCAATCAGAGGGAGCAGAGATCAGTGTCACTTGCTAGGCCGAACGGGGAGATGCTGTTTACTTCTGCATCTCCCCGTTCAGCCTTTCCGTGAGACGATCACGGGTATCCCCACAGCGGTCGAGTCCGCGGGACCCGCGACCGGACTCACGGGGGTCCCGGCCGGTGGCGCGCACGCGATGGCGTGGCGGCATTCTTAATGGGACGTACCTGTACGCCCTTATGCCTGTCCGTGCCATTCTGCCTACGTACATCATCGTGCGCCGGTCGGGAAGTGGTTAAAGACCTTGTGCTCCTCCACGTTCGGTTTGAAGATTCTCCAAGATACTCAATAGGGTTTAGGTCTGGAGACATGTTTGGCCAGTCTATCACCTTTACCCTCAGCTTCTTTAGCAAGGCAGTGGTCATCTTGGAGGTGTGTTTGGGGTCGTTATCATGTTGGAATACTGCCCTGTGGCCCAGTCTCCGAAGGGAGGGGATCATGCTCTGCTACAGTATGTCACAGTACATGTTGGCATTCATGGTTCCCTCAATAAACTGTAGCTCTCCAGTGCTGGCAGCACTCATGCAGCCCCAGACCATGTCACTCCCACCACCATGCTCGACTGTAGGCAAGACACACTTGTTTATTAGGGATAAGCTTTCTGTTCGCCCCTTCGTCAAAAACCAAACATTATGGGCCATTCGCGCCAAATTCGAGCGGCGCGTAACAGCCCATAATGCACTGCGGGAGCACAGTGCATTGCAGTATGATGATTGGCCAGAGCATGCACCATGACCTGCATGCTTTGGCCAATCACAGTGCCCTCAGCTAAGAGAGCCATAATTGGCCAAAGGCAGGGTACCTTTCGGTAGGGGAGGAGGGAGGGGATGATGAGGTCACTGACTCTACATGGGTGCCTGATAGAAGAGAGGAGGAGGAGGCACATCTCCAATGAGGCATGTTGCCCTCCATTGGCCAGCTTAAGGGCAGCCACCCGACTGCATCAGAAAGCAGAGCTACGCATGTGCAGGGCGCTGCTGACTCCCCGCGTATTTTGAAAAGTTCTTTGGTGTGGGCCTTTTTTGATACACGTGCAGCAGATCGCACCGTTGCTGTTTGCAACATATATATGAAGTGTATCAAGCATGGCCAAAACAGCAGACATATGACGACCTCCCATGCAGTCCCTTGGCAACAGTACTTAAAAGACCCACACGAAAGAACAAGGCAGACATCTCCTTGCTCCTCATCAGCTGGGATCTCCAACCCCATTATACCTTCAGTCCTCTCAGAAACCTGCACTGAGAGGAATGAAGGTGTAGAATTAGGTGTGCCAAGTACTTGCAGGCAATCTGCTATCGCTACACCAACATCCGATTGTAGCAGGCAAATTTCCCTATCCCAGTTTCTAAACCGTCAAAAGAAATTTGGTCCCAGCCATCCACATGCTCAGCAGCTGAATGCTAGCTTGGCTAAATTGCTAGCACTCCAACTGCTGCTTTTTCAGCCTGTAGACTCTGCCCCCTTTCGTGAATTTGTGGAATGTGCAGTACCTCAGTGGCAGGTTCCCAAAAGCCATTTCTTTTCACGGAAGGCCATTCCAGCTCTCTACCGGCATGTGGAAGGCAATGTCTTGGCCTCGCTGGACAAGGTGGTCAGCGGTAAGGTGCATATTACCGCTGACTCATGGTCCAGCAGGCATGGACAGGGACGTTACTTTCTTTCATGGCGCACTGGGTAAGTCTGCTGGCAGCTGAGAAGGATGCAGGACAGGGTGCAGTCTTGTTGGAGCTTGTTCCGCCACTACACCTCCAAAATGTTAGTAGTGGTGATTCTGTCACACCTCTCTCCTCCACCCCCTCCTCTTCTTCTTCCTCTATGGCCTCTTCCGCTGCAGATTTCTCCTCTGAACCAGCGGTGCTCCATAGGCGTTCATGGGGCTACGCAAGCACTCAGGCAAAAAGATGCCATTCGTTGCTTGAGTTGGTCTGCTTAGGGAACAGGAGCCACACTGGGGAAGAGATTCTGTCAGCTCTGTAGAGGCAGACTCAGAGGTGGTTGACGCCACGCCAGCTTCAGGCAGGAATAGTGGTTTGTGACAATGGCACCAACCTCCTCTCTAACAGGGACACTTGACCCATGTTACCTGTTTGGCTCACGTCCTTAATTTGGTGGTACAGTGGTTCTTGTGTAGGTACCCGGGCTTACAGGATCTCATGAGGCAGGCCAGGAAAGTCTGTGGGCATTTCCGCCGGTCATATAATGCCAGTGCTAGGCTGGCTGACCTTCAAAAAGAATGCAACCTGCCCAAGAACCACCTCATGACATGCCCACCAGGTGGAACTCAACGTTGGCAATGCTGCAGCGGCTGCACACACAGCAGAGGGCGATCAATTAGTACCTGTGTGAGTATGGCACCAGGACAGTTTCAGGGTAGCTTGGCTTTTTTTCGCCATGCCAGTGGCTACTGATCAAGGATGCATGCACTGTCCTGTCACCATTTGAGGAGGCCATGAGGATGGTGAGCAGTGAGAGTGCATGCATCAGTGATACTGACCCTCTTGACTTCCTGTTGGAGCACACGCTTCGTGGAATAATGGACAGGGCACTTGAGGCAGAACAGAGGGAGGAAGAGGAGGACTTCCTTACCTCTCGAGGCCCCCTTTATCCTGACAGTATTCCTGCGGGCCCGCCAATCACACAGGAAGAGGAGGAGGATGAGTATTGTGTCAACATTGAGGTGGAGCCTAGCACTCAGCATCAGCAGCAGTCTTCAAGGGATCATTTTCAGTCCCCAGAAACCCATGGACTTGTATGTGGCTGGGAGGAGGTGGCTGTGGATCATGTTATCCTTAGTGACCCAGAGGACTCCGGATCGAATGCCTCAGCAAACCTTTGCTGCATGGCCTTCCTGATCCTGCAAATCCTGCGAAAGGACCTTTGGATTCATGTTATCGAAGAGAGGGATCATTACTGGCTGGCAACCCCTTGATCCTCGTTACAAGGGTAAGATTGTGGAACTTATCCAGCCTTCACAGAGGGAGCAGAGGATAAAACATCTTTGGGAAGCCTTGCAGAAAGGTTTGTGCAATGCGTTTCCAGAGCCTGGGAGGTTACAATTTCCTGGTCCCCCTGGACAACGTGATGTGTCACAGAAGGAGCGGTGGAGAAGGTGGCCGGCTGACCGATGCGTTGAGACAATTCTTTAGTCTGCAGCACCAAGGTCTGTTCGGTTCAAGCAACCATCACCAGCGTCTGATTTACATGGTGCAGGAATACCTAGGGGCAAGATCAGACTTGGAGACCTTTCCAACCGAAAATCCACTGAGTTACTGGGTCTTGAGGATGGATCACTGCCCAGAGCTTGCACAATATGCAATTGAGCTACTGGCCTGTCCTGCATCCAGAGTTCTTTCTGAACTCACATTCAGTGCTGCTGGAGGCTTTGTAACCAATCACAGAGTGCGTCTGTCCACAGACTCAGTTGATCGGCTCACCTTCATAAAAATGAATCAGTCTTGGATCACCAGCTACCAAGCACCTGATGTTGATGTAACCGATTAGGGATGGGCCCGGTGTTCAATTCAAACCCATGTTCGAATCAAACATCGGCCGTTCGTCCGCTCGTCGAGGGCAGATCTCTGAGGGCCGTTCGCATCAAATTTGTGTGATGCGAACGGTCCACAATGCACTGCGCCAGTCGCAGTGCATTGCTGGCTGATGATTGGCCAAGCATGCACTGTGACCCCGCATGCTTGGCCAATCATAGAGCCAGCGGCGAGGAGAGCAATAATTGGCCACAGGCAGGATGCCTGTGGCCAATTATAGCTCAGGGGGTTAAGTACACGCCCCACACTATATAAGGCCGCCGTGCTGATGGCCTTGTGTAGTGTGTTCCGGCTTGAGGAACTGTGACAGTGTACTGTACATGTACACACTATATGTGAATCATTTCTGTGTGGGGAAAGTGTAGGGAAAGAGGAAAAATAGGCAGGGATAGTGTATTCTTCTCAGCCTTTGCGTGTGGGGAAAGTGTAGGGATAGAGGAAAAATAGGCAGGGATAGTGTGTTCTTCTCAGTGCTGTTCTTTACCAATCCAGCCATCTGCAGGAGTTAGTGTGTGTGTGTGCTGTGTGAGTATAGCACAGCAGTAGCACACTAAACCACCTTACACTGTATCTGCCCTGTTGTCACCTAAGACAGCCATCTGCAGGAGTTAGTGTGTTTTGTGTGCCTCCAGCACAGCACAGTATACACCAACAGTCCATACATATATACATACATACAGTATATACCTACAGTCCCTGTCTTGTTTGCACAGCCTGTATACTGCGGTTCAGAGTATATAGGGTTTTAGGTATAGGGTTTTATTTTGGGTGCAGGGTTCCCCTTAATATCCATACAAGACCCAAAGGGGCTGGTAATGGGTTGGGGGGGGGGGGGGGGATGGGGTAGCCATGCCATTTTTCTCAAAGATTTTCATCCATCTTGCCTGGACAAGACATGACATTAAAGCCGCAAGCAGTTTTAAATGGCTTCTTTATTTCCTTTCCAAATTTCATTTTGTGCAGGCACAGTTCTAAACACAGGAAACACATGTCACTTCACAGGCATACGTTAGACACCCCCCAGGTACCATATTTAAAGGAATATTTCACTTTTTTCACTTAATGCATCATTAAAATGACTGCTCCAGAAAAAAACGCCCATTTTTAAAATGTATTTTTGCATTGATAAATGTCCACTGGGGCAGGATCCGGGTCCCCAAACCTTTTTTATAACAATAACATGCATATTGGCCGTAATAATTAGCACTTTAGATTTTGAACGTTCGCGTCCATTGTAACTAATAGGATTCTAACGTTCGTGCAAACTTTCGGTCCGCTCGCAGGTTCTGGTGCGAACCAAACCCAGGGGTGTTCGGCTCATTCCTATAACCGATTAATTTTTCTATGAATGTGAGATCCCTTGAAAACTGCCTATGCTGAGTGACTATCCTGTTATGCTGAGTGACTATCCTATTCCTCCTCAATGTTCATGTTGATAGCTTATAAGAACATTTTTGTTTCAGAGCACCACCAGTGCCTACGGCCCAATTTTTTGTTTAACAGGGGCGTATAATTATAATTTTGCTGTAATATTTTGCAGCAGGGCTCGTTCTTGCGCTCAACTAGAGTATCTGTGAGGGGTTGCAGTGTTGTGGAACCACCACCAGTGCCTAAGTCCCAATTTTTCTGCTCCTGTTTAACAGGGGCGTGTAATTACAATTTTTGCTGTAATATTTTGCAGCAGGGCTTGTTCTAGCGCTCAACTAGAGTATCTGTGAGGGGTTGCAGTGTTGTGTCACCACCACCAGTGCTGAAGGCCCAATTTTTCTGCTCCTGTTTAACAGAGGGGTGTAATTCAAATTTTTGCTGTAATAGTTTGCAGCAGGGCTCGTTCTTGTGCTCAACTAGAGTATCTGTGAGGGGTTGCAGTGTTGTGCCACCACCACCGCCAAAGGCCCAATTTTTCTGCCCGTTTAACAGGGGCATGTAATTGCAATATTTGCTCTAATATTTCACAGCAGGGCTTGTTCCTGTGCTCAACAACAGAATCTGTGAGGGGTTACAGTGTTGTGCCACCACCACCACTGCCTAATACCCAATTTTTCTGCCCCTGTTTAACAGGGGCGTGTAATTCCAATTTTTGATCTAATATTTAACAGCAGGGCCCGTTTGTGCGCCCAACAAGAGTATCTGTGAGGGGTTACAGTGTTGTGCCACCACCACCACCACTGCCTAAGACTCAATTTTTCTGCCCCTGTTTAACAGGGGCGTGTAATTACAATTTTGGATCTAATATTTCACAGCAGGGCCAGTTCCTTTGCCCAACAAGAGTATCTGTGAGGGGTTACAGTGTTGTGGCACCACCACCTAAGCCCCAATTTTTATGCCCCTGTTTAACAAGGGCGTGAAATTACAATTTTTGATCTAATATTTCACAGCACGGCCCCTTCCTGCGCCCAACAAGAGTATCTGTGAGGGGTTATAGTTTTGTGCCATCACCACCACCACTGCCTAAGGCCCAATTTTTATGCCCCAGTTTAATAGGGGCACGTAATTAAAACTTTTGATTTAATATTTCACAGCAGGACCGATCCTGCGCCCAACAAGGGTATCTGTGAGGGGTTACAGTGTTGTGTCATGACCACCACTGCCTAAGACCCAATTTTTCTGCCCTGTTTAACAGGGGCATGTAATTACAATTCTTGATATAATATTTTGCAGCAGGGCCCGTTACAGCGCCCACCAAGAGTGACTGTGAGGGCTTACAGTGTTCTGGTACCACCAACACCTAAGGCGCAAATTTTCACAGAGTGTATAGGGCAGGCTCTATTTACAAAGATCGAAATTACAAACGACTCCTACTTACAAACAGAGGGAGACAACAGGAAGTGAGAGGAAGTCTACCCCTCGGAAGAGAAATTCTCTCCTGTAAGAGTTAATATGTGAAAAAAAGATGTCTCCACTGATGCTTTAGCACCAATCCTTGTTTCTACAACAACCCAACATTTTCAAAATCCAGTTCTCATTGGGACAGAAAGTGAGGTGAAATCTTCTGAACAGGGGCACAGACAGCAAAACTAATGTTACAGGGGTGATGATAACCTTCCCTATGTTATCCAAAAAGCTTTTAAATAGATTTTTTGGCTGGAGCTACACTTAGAAAATGTACCTGCTCCAAATTACACACAGATTCAACTTAAGAACAAACCTACAGTCCCTATCTTGTTTTTAACCTGGGGACCGTCTGTATACTGCTGTTCAGAGTATATAGGGCCTGGGGCCCCACTTTTTTTTATTTGAGTGCGGGGTTCACCTTAATATCCATACCAGACCCAAAGGGCCTATTAATGGGCTGGGGGGGCAACATTACATTACAGCCGCAAGCAGTTTTAAATGACTTTTTTTCCTTTAGAAATGTCGTTTTGTGCAGGGATTTACAGGCATACTATAGACACCCCCCAGTCAGTGGCGGAACTATCACCATAGCAACACACGCGGGCGCTATGGGGCCCTCAGCCGATTGGGGCCCAGTGAGGACAGGCGGCTCCGCGGGTGAGAGCGGGTGGCTTCCGAGGGTCCACGGGTGAGAGCGCAGGCGGCTCTGAGGGTTGTCAGGCAGCTCAGTTGGTGAGAGAGCTGGGCGGCTCATGGGTGAGCGGGCTGGCCCATCATGGAGCTGCAGTGCAGTTCCCCCCTCACTGTGCAGGCAGCCACGGGAAGCAGAAAGATGACATTATCTCTCTGCTGCCTGACTGATAATCTGCTGCCTGACTCTGGAACACAGCAGGAAAGTGACACAGCAAGTGTTAATCCGTAACAGGCAGGTGACGTGGCAAGTGACAATCCATAACGTGTGGCAGGCGACGTGGCAAGTGACAATCCGTAATGTGTGACAGGTGACGTGGCAAGTGACAATCCGGGACATGGCAAGTGACAATCCGTAATGTGTGGCAGGTGACGTGGCAAGTGACAATCCGGGGCATGGCAAGTGACATCCGTAATGTGTGGCAGGTGACATGGCAAGTGACAATCTGTAACGTGGCAGGCGACGTGGCAAGTGAAATCCATAATGTGTGGCAGGTGACGTGGCAAGTGACAATCCGTGATGTGGCTAGTGACAATCCATAATGTGTGGCAGGCGACATGACAAGTGACAATCTGTAATGTGTGGCAAGTGACAATTCGGGACGTGGCAAGTGACAATCCATAATGTGTGGCAAGTGAAAATCTGGGACGTGGCAAGTGACAATCCATAATGTGTGGCAGGTGACATGGCAAGTGACAATCTGGGACATGGCAAGAGACAATCCCTAATGTGTGGCAGTTGACGTGGCAAGTGACAATCTGGGACATGGCAAGTGACAATCCGTAATGCGTGGCAGGTGACGTGGCAAGTGACAATCCGGGACGTGGAAAGTGGACAATTCGCAACATGTGGCAGGTGACATTCCGCAACGTGTGACAAGTGACAATCTGCATCTGGTGGCAGGCGATGTGGCAAGTGGACAATCCGCAACGTGTGGCAGGTGACATTCCGTGAAAAATTGCATCTGGTGGCAGGCGATGGTGGCGAGTGACACGCTCAGGGCTCCCACTGTTTCTGCATTATGGTGAGTTTAACTATTTCATTTTATATAACAGAACAGAAGTTGGTTAGAAGGCATGGAGGTCAGCGTGTCCTTTATGGGCTGCATACAGTATACTGCATACTTTGTTGTTCAAAATTAATATAAGCTGTTGCCTGGGTACTGTGCCACATGGGTGTTGTAATCTGTTGTTCAATAGCATTAGTTAATTTTTTTTGTGGGGGGGGGCTGTTTGCAGGGACGGCCCCATGCAACATTTTGCTATGGGGCCCTGTGATTTCTAGTTATGCCCCTGCCCCCAGGTACGATATTTAAAGGAATATTTCACTTTTGTTTTTTTTATTTTTCATGCATTATTAAAATCACTGCTCCCGTAAAAACGTCCATTTTTAAAACTTTTTTTTGCATTGATACATGTCCCCTGGGGCAGGACCCGGGTCCCCAAACACTTTTTAGGACAATAACTTGCATATTAGCCTTGCCTGTTTGCATGTTCTGCCGCAAACTGAACCTGGGGGGGTGTTCTGCTCATCCCTATTGTTTATGTACTCCTCACCTGGCTGCCGCCACCCACACTTGACACCATCTGAACCAAATACGTTTATTTTGGTCTCATCAGACCACAGGATATGGTTCTAGTAATCCATGTCCTTAGTCTGCTTGTCTTCAGCAAACTGCAGGCTTTCTTGTGCATCATCTTAGAGCCCCATACACACGTCAGACTTTTTCATGGATTCTGTCCGATCGGACAATGTTGTTGAAAAATCAGACCGTGTGTATGCACCATTGGACAGTGTACGTCGTATTGTCCGACGGACAAAGTCTTATCTCCTGCTGGAAAGATTTGCCGACAACACGGTCCGATCACACCAAATCCGATCTTGTGAATGAGTATGGGGTACGATGTACCCCTACCCATTCACCTAAGGTGTAAAATGTAAAGTAAAAAAAAACACCCACACTTTTGAAAAAATAGTTTATTGCACTGCTCCGGGGGTCTTCTTCCGTCTTGGGGGTCTTCTCGCCGGACTCCCCCGCCATTTACCAAGCTCTTTTACCGAGCGAGGGGAGTCCGGCTACCTTCTTCGTCGTCGCCGCCGTCTGGGGGTCTCGATCCGCCTTCGGGGGTCTTCTTCCGTCTTGGGGGTCTTCTCGCCGGACTCCTCCCCTCTCTTCTGCTCTTTTACCTAGCTCTTTCACGAGGGAGGTGTCCGGCTACCTTCTTCGTCGTCGCCGCCGTCGTCTGGGGGTCTCGATCCGCCTTCGGGGTCTTCCGGGGGTCTCTTCTGTTTCTTGCGGCGGTCGTCGTCTTCCGCGCCGCCGGCGCCTTCTTCTTCTTGTCCTCCTTCTTGTCCTTCTTGTTCTTCTTCTTCTTCCGATGTTGACCCGACGCTCTCTCTGCCCGGAATGCCTGTGCCGCTCTGAGCTCGGACTTATATAGGGACATGGCGACAGGGTCACATGCACATGTCACATGGTGACCCCGCCCCCTTGTGTTGTCACAGTCCCGGAGGATGCTGGGACTGTGACATCGCAAGGGGGCGGGGTCACCATGTGACATGAACATGTGACCCTGTCGCCCATGTCCCTATATAAGTCCGAGCTCAGAGCGGCACAGGCATTCCGGGCAGAGAGAGCGTCGGGTCAACATCGGAAGAAGAAGAAGAACAAGAAGGACAAGAAGGAGGACAAGAAGAAGAAGGCGCCGGCGGCGCGGAAGACGACGACCGCCGCAAGAACAGAAGAGACCCCCGGAAGACCCCCGAAGGCGGATCGAGACCCCCAGACGGCGGCGACGACGAAGAAGGTAGCCGGACTCCCCTCGCTCGGTAAAAAGAGCTTGGTAAATGGCGGGGGAGTCCGGCGAGAAGACCCCCAAGACGGAAGAAGACCCCCGGAGCAGTGCAATAAACTATTTTTTTCAAAAGTGTGGGTGTTTTTTTTTACTTTACATTTTACACCTTAGGTGAATGGGTAGGGGTACATCGTACCCCATACTCATTCACATAGGGTGGGGGGCCGGTATCTGGGGCCCCCCTTATTAAAGGGGGTTCCCAGATTCCGATAAGCCCCCGCCCGCAGACCCCGACAACCAACGGCCAGGGTTGTCGGGAAGAGGCCCTTGTCCTCATCAACATGGGGACAAGGTGCTTTGGGGGTGGGGGGGCCGCACGGCCCCCCTTTCCCCAGGCACCCCCCATGTTGAGGGCACGCGGCCTGGTACGGCTCAGGAGGGGGGGGGGCGCTCGTTCGTCCCCACCCCTTTCCTGGCCTGCCAGGCTGCGTGCTCGGAGGGTCTGACATGGATTTGGGGGGAACCCCCACGCCGTTTTTTCGGCGTGGGGATTCCCTTTAAATCCAGGCCAGGTCACGGAGCTAGCGCGGCGGCATTTACTGCCTACGCTAGCTACGTAACCTGAAGTTACGTTCGAAATGAACGGACTGCTCCGTGTGTGGGCAAGTCCGTTCATTTTCAAAAGTCCCGCGGACTTTTGGCCGGCGGATTATCCGCTGGACAAGTCCGTGCGTGTGTGGGCAAGTCCACACCCTCGGAAAGTCCAGCGGACCTAGCCGGAAAGTCCAGCGGATTGTCCGCTGGACTTAGGTCCGCCGGCAAAAGTCCGTACGTGTGTACGAGGCATAACAAGTCACATGACACTGGGGAGGGAAAATGGCTTCTGGGCCCAATTTAGACATGTTCACTTAGGGGTGTACTCACTTTTGTGGCCAGCGGTTTAGACATTAATGGCTGTGTTGAGTTATTTTGAGGGGACAGCAAATTTACACTGTTATACAAGCTGTACACTCACTACTTTACATTGTAGCAAAGTGTAATTTCTTCAGTGTTGTCACATGAAAAGATATAATAAAATATTTCCAAAAATGTGAGGAGTGTACTCACTTTTGCGAGATACTGTATATACATATATATTTTTTTTTTTTCATAAATATATATATATATACCGGTATATATTTAATAGGGTTTGCATAGTTCACCTTTACCAAAAACTGCCTATGCAGATAAGGGCCCTCCGTAGATTAAATCAAACTGTGCAGCTTTGACTAAAGTTGGATAATTACCTTGCTATAGGTGTAGGCCATTTACATACCCGATGAAACCTGTCCGATCGTGTGTACGGTTGTCCGACCGGACAAAGTGCTACGCATGCTCAGATCACATTACAAGACCAAAGCTATTGGCTACTAGCCTCTACGTAGTCCCGTCGTAGGCAACAAACGTCACCACGTTTAGAATGATCGGATTTTCCGACAACTTTGTCCGACCGTGTGTACGCAAAACCAACATCAGACAAAGTATGACGGACAGGATCCGACCGACCTGGTCCGCGGATTGTCCGACCGTGTGTATGGGGCTTTAGAAGAGGCTTCCTTCTGGGACGACAGCCGTGCACACCAATTTGATGCAGTGTGCGGCAAATGGTCTGGGAACTGACAGGCTGACCCCCCACCCTTTCAACCTCTGCAGCAATTCTGGCAGCACTCATACGTCTATTTCCCAAAGACAACCTCTGGATATGACGCTGAGCACGTGCACTCAGCTTCTTTGGTCGACCATGGCGAGGCCTGTTCTGAGTGGAACATCTCCTGTTA
Source organism: Lithobates sylvaticus (assembly GCA_028564925.1). Lineage (NCBI taxonomy): Eukaryota > Metazoa > Chordata > Amphibia > Anura > Ranidae > Lithobates > Lithobates sylvaticus. The sequence goes on from CM053028.1 coordinate 167,861,339, forward strand.
AACTGCTGTATGGTCTTGGCCACTGTGCTGCAGCTCAGTTTCAGGTTCTTGGCAATCGTCTTATAGCCTAGGCCATCTTTATGTAGAACAACAATTCTTTTTTCAGATCCTCAGAGAGTTCTTTGCCATGAGGTGCCATGCTGAACTTCCAGTGACCAGTATGAGAGAGTTAGAGCCTTAGCACCAAATTTAACACACCTGCTCCCCATTCACACCTGAGACCTTGTAACACTAACAAGTCACATGACACCGGGGAGGGAAAATGGCATCTGGGCCCAATTTAGACATGTTCACTTAGGGGTGTACTCACTTTTGTGGCCAGCGGTTTAGACATTAATGGCTGTGTTGAGTTATTTTGAGGGGACAGCAAATTTACACTGTTATACAAGCTGTACACTCACTACTTTACATTGTAGCAAAGTGTAATTTCTTCAGTGTTGTCACATGAAAAGATATAATAAAATATTTCCAAAAATGTGAGGAGTGTACTCACTTTTGCGAGATACTGTATATACATATATATATTTTTTTCATATATATATATATATACCGGTATATATTTAATAGGGTTTGCATAGTTCACCTTTACCAAAAACTGCCTATGCAGATAAGGGCCCTCCGTAGATTAAATCAAACTGTGCAGCTTTGACTAAAGTTGGATAATTACCTTGCTATAGGTGTAGGCCATTTACATACCCGATGAAACCTGACTGGAAAACTTGTAGTAGATTGCTAAGGATGTTGCTAAGAGACTCAAAGCTATTACTGTTCATCTTCACCATCACAGGAGTGAGTTCTTTCTTTGATTCAGAGCCCCTCATAAGCCTTTTCTCTCTTCTTAAGCAGTAGCTCTGAGCTCAGCATTAGCCATTAGGGATGAGCTTTGAGTTCGAGTCAAACCCATGTTCAACTCGAACATCGTCTGTTCGGCCGTTCGCCGAATTCCGAACATTATGGGCCGTTCGCGCCAAAATTCGAGTGGCGTGTCACAGCCCATAATTCACTGCCGCATCACAGTGCATTGCTGGCTGCTGATTGACCAAGCATGCACTATGACTCGCATGCTTTGGCCAATCACAGCACAGAAAAAACGGAGAGCCATGATTGGTCAAACCCAGGGTGGCTTTGGCCAATTATGTCTCAGGGGGTTTAGTACACACCCCACACTAAATAAGGCCGCCTGCATGGCGGACTTGTGTAGTGTGTTGCGGCGGTGGTTAAAGACATAGAGAAAGAGAGACAGTGTCATTTAATTTGAGTTAGATAGAGTAGGCAGGCGAGTCAGTTAGCTTCAGTTACAGTGTGTAGAGGATATATATGCATCCCAGGTGTGTTGTATATATATTTATACACTGTATTCAGTTTTGCTAAATCCGTTCCTGTTATTCTCTTCATAATATACTGACAGGCAGGCAGGGAGCTGCAGTATTTTCACTTAGAGTACTGTCTCCTTTGCACAGTGTGCACCTAAAGCTTTTCCTGAATACAATTGCCGGTGTTCTCATACAAATACAGGCAGGGAGCTGCAGTATTTTGTTTTAGTGTCCTTTGCACAGTGTGCACCTAAAGCTTACCTGAATACAATTGCCGGTGTTCTCGTACTAATAACACTACAGGCAGGCAGTTTATTCTGCTAGCTGCAGTATAATCAGTATATATATATATATATACGTCCCAGCTTTGTGCAGCTACATCTCCCTGCAGGCCATTAGTATGTCTGGAAGGCCAACAAGGAGTCACAAGCCGATAAAAGAGGGAAAGCAGGCTCTGTGTCTAGAGGCAACAGTGCTAGTCATGGACACGGTGCATCCTCATCAGCACATGGTCGTGGGACACACTTTAAATTTTTTTCAGCAGCTGGCCGTGTTGAGCCGCAACATGCCGAAGACTTAGTAGATTGGATGACCAAGCCGTTTTGAAGGCTCTGATGATGGTACCCAGCTAGAGGAAGGCAGTAGCGTGAGCCCAGAGAGAGGGGGTGCCCAAGGAGGACAGCAATCCGGCAGTCATGTTCCTCCAGCTGCATCATACTGCCAGGATTGCTCCAGTGATGAGGAGGGAGGGGATGATGAGGTCACTGACTCCACGTGGGTGCCTGATAGGAGGAGAGAGGAGGAGGAGGAGGCACATCTCCAACGAGGCCAGATGCCCTCCAGGGGCCAGCTTAAGGGCAGCACACCGACTGCATCAGATCACACCGCTGCTATTTGCAACATATGTCTCAATCGTATCTCGTGTGGCCAAAACAGCAGCTGCTTGGGCACCAAATGCTTGACCTGCAATGCAGTTCGTTGGCAAGCGTACCTAAAAGACCCACACTAAAGAACAAAGCAGACCTCTCCTTGCTCCTCATCAGCTGGGATCTCCAATCCCACTATACCTTCAGTCCTCTCTGAAACCTGCACTGAGAGGAATGAAGGTGTAGAATTAGGTGTGTCACAGCCAAGTACTTGCGGGCAATCTGCTATCGGTACACCAACGTCAAATTGTACCAGGCAAATTTCCCTGCCCCAGCTGCTGCACCGCCGAAAGAAGTTCACTCTCAGCCATCCACATACCCAGCGGTTGAATGCTAGCTTGGCTAAATTGCTAGTACTTCAACTGCTGCCTTTTCAGTTGGTAGACTCTGCCTTCTTCCAGGAGTTTGTGGAATGTGCGGTTCCTTAGTGTCAGGTTCCCAAACGACACTTTCTCACGGAAGGTGATTCCGGCTCTCTAGCGGCATGTGTTAGGCAATGTCTTGGCCTCGCTGGACGGGGCGGTCAGTGGTAAGGTGCATATTACCGCTGACTCATGGTCCAGCAGGCATGGACAGGGATGTTACCTATCATTCACGGCACATTGGGTGACTCTGCTGGCAGCTGGGAAGAATGCAGGACAAGGTGCAGTAGTGTTGGAGGTTGTTCCGCCACCATGTCTCCAAAATGCTACTACTGGTGATTCTTACACACCTCTCTCCTCCACCCCCTCCTCTTCTTCTTCCTCCATGGCCTCTTACTGTGCTGTTCCCCTGGAACCAGCGGTGCTCCGTAGGCATTCAAGGGGCTACACAAGTACACAGGCAAAAAGATGCCATGCAGTGCTTGCGCTGGTGAGCTTGGGGGACAGGAGCCACACTGGGGCAGAGATTCTGTCAGCTCTGCAGGGGCCGGCTGAGAGGTGGTTGACGCCATGCCAGCTTAAGCCAGGAATGGTGGTTTGCGACAATGGCACCAACCTCCTCTCCGCCCTCTGACAGGAACAACTGACCCATGTGCCCTGTTTGGCTCACGTCGTTAACTTGGTGGTGCAGCGTTTCTTGGGCAGGTACCCGGGCTTACAGGATGGGCTGAGGCAGGCCAGGAAAGTCTGTGTGCATTTCCGCCGGTCATATAATGCAAGTGCTCGGCTGGCTGACCTCCAAAAGGGATTTAACCTGCCCAAGAACCGCTTAATCTGTGACATGCCCACCAGGTGGAACTCAACGTTGGCCATTCTGCAGCGGCTGCACACGCAGAAGAGGGCCATCAATGAGTACATGTGCGACTATGGCACCAGGACAGGGTCACGGGAGCTTGTTTTTTTTTCCCTGTGCCAGTGGGCCATGATCAGGGATGCATGCACTGTCCTGTCACCATTTGAGGAGGCCACGAGGATGGTGAGCAGTGACAGTGCATGCATCAGTGACACTGTCCCTCTTGTCCACCTGTTGGAGCACACGCTGCGTGGAATAATGGACAGGGCACTTGAGGCAGGAAGAGGAGGACTTCCTTACCTCTCAAGGCCCCCTTTATCCAGACAGTGTTTCTGCTGGCCCGCCGATCACACAGGACGAGGAGGAGGAAGATTGTGTCAGGATGGAGGTGGAGTCTAGCACTCAGCATCAGCAGCAGTCTTTAAGGTATCATTTACAGTCCCAAGAAACCCATCGACTTGTACGTGGCTGGGAGGAGGTGGCTGTGGATCATGTCGTCCTTAGTGACCCAGAGGACTCCGGACCGAATGCCTTAACTAACCTACGCTGCATGGCCTCCCTGATCCTGCAAAGCCTGCGGAAGGATACTCGTATTCGTCGGATCAAGTAAAAAGATCATTACTGTCTGGCAACCCTTTTTGATCCACGTTACAAGGGTAAGGTTGCGGACCTTATCTTGCCGTCACAGAGGGAGCAAAGGATGAAACATCTTCGGGAGGCCTTGCAGAAAGGTCTGTGCAACTAGTTCCCAGAGACTGTGAGGTTACAAATTCCTGGTCCTGGACAATGTGTTGCTGAGGCTTCGGTGAGTCACAGAAGGATCGGTGGAGAAGGTGGCCGTCTGACCGATGCGTTCAGACAATTTTATAGTCCGCAGCCCCAAGGTATGATCGGTTCCAGCAACCATCGCCAGCGTCTGATTTACTTGGTGCAGGAATACCTAGGGGCAAGATCAGACTTGGACACCTTTCCCACCAAAAATCCTCTGGGTTACTGTGTCTTGAGGATGGATCACTGGCTAGAGCTTGCACAGTATGCAATTGAGCTACTGGCCTGTTCTGCATCCAGCATTCTTTCGGAAACGCACATTCAGTGCTGCTTTAGGCTTTGTAGCTGATCACAGGGTGCGCCCGACTCGGTTGATCGACTGACCTTCATAAAAATGAATCAGTCTTGGATCACCACCAGCTACCAAGCACCTGATGCTGATGTATGCGAATATTTTTTTTTGAAATGTCAGATCCCTTCAAGACTGCCTATGCTGATGCTGAGGGACTATCCTGTAATGCTGAGTGACTATCCTCTTCCTCCTCAATGATCATGCTGATAGCTTGTAAGAACATTTTTGGTTCTGGGAACTGCCACCAGTGGCTAAGGCAAATTTTTCTACCCCTGTTTAACAGGGGCATGTAATTACAATTTTTGATGCAATACTTTGCAGCGGGGCTCATTCCTGCGCTCCAACTAGAGTATCTGTGAGGGGTTGCAGTGTTGTGGCACCAGCGCCAGTGCCTAAGGCCCAATTTTTTAGCCCCACAGGGGCATGTAATTACAAATTTTGATGCAATACGTTGCAGCAGGGTTCATTCCTGCGCTCCAACTAGAGTATCTGTGAGGGGTTGCAGTGTTATGGCACCAGTGCCAAAGGCCCAATTTTTCAGCCCCTGTTTAACAGGGTCGTGTAATTACAATTTTTCATGCAATACTTTGCAGCAGGGGCTTGTAATTACAATTTTTGATGCAATACTTTGCAGCAGGGCTCATTCCTGCGCTCCAACTAGAATATCTGTGAGGGGTTGCAGTGTTGTGGCACCAGCACCATCAGGAAGTGAGATGAAATCTACCCCTAGGAAGGGAAATTCTCTCCTGTAAGAGTTGATATGGGAAAAACGTGTCTCCTCTCCACTAATGCTTTATCACCAATCCTTGTTTCACAAAAAAAAACAAATTTTCAAGTGAGGTGAAATCTTCTGAAGAGGTGCACAGACAGCAAAACAAATGTTACAGGGGTGATAACCCGTCCCTATGTTTTCCAAAAAGCTTAAAAATAGATTTTCTGGCTTGAGCTACACTTTAAAAATGTACCAGTTCAAAATTACAAACAGATTCTACTTAACAACAAACCTACAGTCGCTGTCTTGTTTGCACCCCCTGTATACTGCTGTTCAGAGTATATAGAGCCTGGGGGCCCCACACCTTTCCTTTTTTTATTTGGGTGCAGGGTTCCCCTTACTATCCATACAAGACCCAAAGGGCCTGGTAATGGAATGGGAGGGGGGGTACCCATGTCGTTTGTCTCACTGATTTTCATCCATATTGCCAGGACCAGACATTACATTAAAGCCGCAAGCAGTTTTAAATGACTTTTATTCCTTTAAAAATTTAGTTTTGTGCAGGGACTGTTCTAAGCATGGGAAACACGTGCCACTTTACAGGCATACTATAGACACCCCCCAGTTTTTGTTCACTTTAAGCATCATTAAAATCATTGCTCCCGAAAAAACGTCCGTTTTAAAAAAAAAAATTTGCATTGATACGTATCCCCTGGGGCAGGACACAGGTCCCCAAACCATTTTTAGGACAATAACTTGCATATTAGCCTTTAAAATTAGCACTTTTGATTTTGAACGGCCGAGTCTTTAACGGGGTTCTAAAGTCCGCGCAAACTTTCGGTCGGTTCGCAGGTTCTGGTGCGAACCCGAACTGGGGGGGTGTTCGGCTCATCGCTATTAGCCATGCCTGTCTACATTTTTATCCCATTAGGTTAATTTTAAAGAAAAATGTGTCAGAAGTGACTCATACAGATGGTATAGCAATGGGACAGCAGAGAAAAGTGCTATGGATTGAGAAAAACATTTGCTAAATACATATGCTTTGTTCATGTTTTATGTTAGAGGTTTACAACCACTTTAATTGATATTAACAAAACTCATTTTTACTGCAATAAGATCACAATGCAGTTGTTTTATTTTTGGTTCCCTCTACTAAAATCTTTCAGTTAGCAAGCAAATCAAGTTTAGAATAGGATATTTTTTTTTTATCCAAATATAGAAGTAATTTGAAATTCTAGCATTGTTATCTAACAATGTTCATGAAGACAAAGTGCATTTTATATGTCTATAATTATTTTATTTAATAAATGGTAGCTGTTAGTTTCTGCTCAACATTTTAATTACAAACATGACTCATTTGAATTTGTTGTTGTCTGTAATGGGTTTACAACTACCCAAATGCATACATCATTAGTTAATCACTTTTACAGACAAGAAAATATTTAAAACAGATGGGAAACTGTGATTTAGCTTCCAACTTCTTAGTTCATTTGAACAGTATGTTATTTTTTGATTACTAGATGCCTGCTTACCCTTTCATTTTTTAAGTTTTTAAGTAATGTACTGTATATATATATATATATATATATATATATATATATACTGTATATACAGTATATGACCCAGTGGTGGCCCGTCCATAAGGGCCACAGGGTGCATTTGGTGGACACAGGCTGCATTTGGTGGGACACAGGCTGCATTTGGTGGACACAGGCTGGCTGCATCTGGTGGGACACAGGCTGAATTTGATGGACACAGGCTGTATTTGGTGAGACACAGGCTGCATTTGGTGGGACACAGGTTACATGTAAGGACGGACTCCACTGGGGACACCTGATGGCATCTGGTGGCAGGCGACGTGGCTAGTGACACGCTGAAGGCTCCCACTGATTCTGCATTATGGTGAATTGAATGATTTCATTTTATATTACAATGTAATAATAGAAATAATGCGCTTCAATCATCCTGACACCATAACAACCATGGTGCCGGGATGGTTGAAGTGCTTACACCAGGTGTTTGGAGTATCTTTATCTGCTGATTGTTAAACTTTCTAGAATACACATATTTCTATTGTTGTATAGGATCTGGGCATGCTGTCCCTCCATCCCTCTCACCCTCTCCCTCCATCCCTCGTTCGTCTCAGATGCTAACCACAACACCATAGAGCCAGGCTCACTATGTCACTGAAACCACACCCATTTTCACCAAGTAAGAGGGGTCAAAAAAGAAGGGCAGGGTCTGGCGCCCCCAGATCCTAAAACTTCACCAGCCGCCACTGATATGACCTGGAGGGGGTGCATGGTGCAGCACATTTAGCACTATTTTAAAGTGGCTGGTTAACTTTACTGCCACCCAAATCACTTCTATTACACAGCAGAGCAAGCAGATAAAGTTTAAAAACAAGTGTAGGACATGTACTTGCCACTCACAAGGTTTACCACTTAAATTATGTGACAGAAAAAAATCCTAATTTTTTCTAACTTGTTTGCACAATTAGGTATGCAGGTTTTTAGTCTGAACGCAGTGTGATCTTTTTTACAAAGTTAATTACAAAATAAAAAACACCCGCGTCTAGTGGAACAACACAAAAACATACCCAAAAGTTATTTTTAAAAAATATTAATACTGGCGATGTGAGCAGCCGCTGTTTATACTATCCAACCAGATTGGCAAATAAGAGTAGATTTCAGGCAGCGCTTGCTTAACCATAAACATATTAGTTATACAAAAATTACAATAGTAAATACTATAATGGTGATAAGAAACAATGTTACAATGATGTTCATAAGTGACAAATAAAGGTGACATAGTGCAAACAAAAAGTCTCTTTGTGCAATATTGGGTGCTTTCTGCCTTGTTCCTAGGGTATTCCCTGTGTATCCACCACGTGCAGTGATGTATTCACTCTGCACTCACCAGATATTGGTGACTCCCTTACTATATAGCAAGGAAAGTCAACTGGGTTGTAGATTTTTTTTTGGGGGACTTATTCCACTCTCTTCGATGTACTCTGGTGACTCCCACAGGTCCAGACTCCTTCCTGTTGTGATCCCAAGGGTTCTTCCAAAATGTTATTATGCAGGTAATAAATAAGTCTCTCATAGTATAAAATCCTTTTGAGTTTATTTTTGTAAAAATTACAGCAGTAGCAGTTGTGATCCTTTGTAATATCATAAATGGGTGCCTTTTGAAAACTTAAATAAAGTGAAGTGAGCTAAAGAAATATTAAGCTATGTGTAAGAATAAGAATAAGTGAAATTAGATGTGTAATTAAATTGAATATAATAACCTAAAAAAGAAAAGAATAAAATTAAAAACTAAAAAGTGTAAAAATTGTGAGCGAAAGTAAAAAATAAATAAAATAAAAATAAAATATAAGATAGATAAATAAAATAAATTGATTTAGCATTCACTTTGCAAAGTGAACAGTTTCACATCCTTTAGTAAATCTACCCCATTTATTATATGCAAGATTATTTTAATGATTTTTGATCCATATGGGTTTGAAAATCCTCCTGTGGGGGTGGAGCACTGAGCATGCGAGCAAGCAGATTGTGGAAGCTCCAGGCTGATATCTCCTATCTTTATCCTCCTTTCTAGTGACAACCTAGTTAGCTCAGTGCTGGTGGTTTTCTGTGCCGGGCGGTTCAGCCAAGGGCAGTGGTGCACTGCAGTGATCTGCGGTGCTTGTGCTGGTCCTTTCTTCCTGTGTCCCTCGCCTGTCACATCTCCTCCTCTACCTTGTGGCTCCTGTTGACTTCACATGCCAGTGATGACTCACCAAAATCTCCAACAACGACACTTCGGTGACTTTCCAGCAGCAATAATTGGAGATTTAGACAACTTGGCTGTTTTCATAGAACAGCAGCAGTGTATGCAGTATGGTACACAAATGTGCTGTTTTCACAGAACACCGGGTAAGGAGGAAAAAAAGTTGTTGCAGCCTTGGATGCAGCCATGTTGTTTGTTAGTGTCGGGTGGACTAGCAATGTCCACTCATTGTATGGTGTACTGTACTGTATACGCTTCCGCTATTCTGTCAAAACAGCCAACTCGTCTAAATCTCCAATTATTGGTGCTACAGAGTAACCAGTAGTGACGTGTTGAAGATTTTGGTGAGTTGGAGTTTTTGGCAGAACGCTGGAGCTGAATATAGTTTGTTAGCACTGCACAGCCTCCTTATCAGCCATTTTCCAGTGACAGAGACACAGTTCCACTGTCAAAACCAGCTGCTATGAAGCATTCTGCTGGCTATCACTGCTCGCAGAGCATACAAAGTATCCAAAGTATACAATGTACACAAAGGGAGCTGGACAAATCCCCAGTAAATTGGCAACCTGATGATCACTCTGATATGGTACCCCAGACTGTTTCAGCAATTCGTTCATTGGATTCACATACTTCTAACACTAATACTACATGGTATGCATTATTAACAACAGCTGTGAGTATGGATGCTGTGGCTCCCACTTACAGTGGTGTGAGCGATTTAGCTGGGGGAGCCCTCGAGCCCACCCTGTTGGACATTTATCTGTTCATGCAGAAGTGCTCTATGTCCATTACATTGCTCACCGGTCAAGTGCAGGCAGTGCAGGAAGATGTTGCACACGTGCCCATCGGGTACCCACTCGCCTCTTCCACCGGGCAGCTCTTCAAGATCTTTTCTTATGAATTATAGAGACAAAGAAATAATTTTGCACAGGGCTAGGGCCCTGAAAGAGATTAACTACAAACTGATTTTTCTCTGGAGGAGCAAAAACACAGAGCCTGTTTCATAGAGGTTAAGAAGAGGTTGCTGCACTTGGGTCTCCAATATCCCATGATTTATCCCACCCATCTTTGGGTGATTCATGACGGTCAGGTACAAATTTTGGACTCTCCACGGGTAGTCCAAGACTGGCTTGTTCGACACTTTAAAACTTGATTATGGGTTATAATTTGATATTTATAATGATTTTTAAGTCAATGTTTTTTTTTCTCTTCTTTTCTCCTTTTCTCTTGGGTACTTGTAGTGGTATTCTAGCTGAGTGATATTTTTGTTAATTTCATTATTTTTCTTAATGTTTAAATCCTTCCCCATTTTATTTATTTTCTCTTTTTATTTGTATTTTTCTACCTTTTTTTTTCTGTCTTGTAATTGAGTCGACCAGACTCTTATTTAGCTTGCTTCTAATTTAGGAACCCCTTACATTGTTTTCCCGCAAGGAGCTGTGTGTCTTATTGTTTCGTTTTTTTTATGTTTTGTTTTGTTTTTCTTTGGAGCATGTCTATCTGTTATTATTTGGACCTATTTAGAGGTTAATGCCACAAGTATTTGTGTATGAGAATTGGGACAAATGGGCCATTATGGTTAGACTATTTAAAATGTATAGCTTCGGTTCTTAAATATGAGTGAACAGAATATTTGAGTTTTATCTTGGAATGTATGAATGCTTCTCTGAAGAAGATCAAATTATGAGATCAAATTTGATCCCTGGGGGTTTGTGCGCCCAAATAAATTGAAGTTGGATCGATTGTAGATTTTTAAAAACACTTTGTGGGATATTTATGGGCAAGGTTCTGAAAAGGTAAAGAATTCTAGGCAGAGTGGACATTTTACAAATGGCTGCCCTACCAAACCAGAAGTTTTTTTTTGCATGCCAGGATAGTAGGTCCTTTCCTATGGTTTTAAGTAGGGGTATCCGTAGGCAACTGTTGCAATACAGTGGGTGTTTTGTGCCATCTGCACAGTGTACACGCCTGAAGCTACCCCAATTGCTGTTGGTCTGTGCATCCTATCCGTAGGCAGCTGTTGCAAATACAGTGGGTGTATTGTGCCATCTGCACAGTGTACACGCCTGAAGCTACCCCAATTGCTGTTCTGCGCATCCTATCCATAGGCAGCTGTTGCAAATACAGTGGGTGTATTGTGCCATCTGCACAGTGTACATGCCTGAAGCTACCCCAATTGCTGTTCTGCACATCCTATCCATAGGCAGCTGTTGCAAATACAGTGGGTGTATTGTGCCATCTGCACAGTGTACACGCCTGAAGCTATCCCAATTGCTGTTCTGCGCATCCTATTCCTAGGCAGCTGTTGCAAATACAGTGGGAGTATTGTGCCATCTGCACAGTGTACACGCCTGAAGCTAACCCAATTGCTGTTGTTCTGCACATCCTATCCGTAGGCAGCGGTTGCAAATACAGTGGGTTTATTGTGCCATCTGCATAGTGTACACGCCTAAAGCTACCCCAAAGGCTGTTGTTCTGCGCATCCTATCCGTAGGCAGCTGTTGCAAATACAGTGAGTGTATTGTGCCATCTGCACAGTGTACACGCCTGAAGCTACCCCAATTGCTGTTCTGCGCATCCTATCTGTAGGCAGCTGTTGCAAATACAGTGGGTGTATTGTGCCAACTGCACAGTGTACACGCCTAAAGCTACCCCAATTGCTGTTGTTCTGCGCATCCTATCCGTAGGCAGCTCTTGCAAATACAGTGAGTGTATTGTGCCATCTGCACAGTGTACACGCCTGAAGCTACCCCAATTGCTGTTCTGCGCATCCTATCCCTAGGCAGCTGTTGCAAAAACAGTGGGTGTATTGTGCCATCTGCACAGTGTACATGCCTGAAGCTACCCCACATTTACTGTTGTTCTGCGCATTCTATCCGCAGGCAGCTGTAGCAATTACAGTCGGCATATTGTGCCATCTGCACAGTGTATGCCTAAAGCTACCCCAATTGCTGGTGTTCTGATAATAATAATACTACAGGCTGGCATTTGATTCTGCTAGCTGCAGTATATCAGTATATACGTCCCAGCTTTGTGCAGCTACATCTCCCTGCAGGCCATTAGTATGTCTGGAAGGCCAACAAGGAAAGGCAGACAGTCACGAGGCAATAAAAGAGGGCAAGCAGGCTCTGTGTCTAGAGACAACAATGCTGGTCGTGGACATGGTGCATCCTCATCAGCACGTGGCCATGGGACACGCTCGTCCTTTTTTTCGGCAGCTGGACGTGTTGAGCCGCAACATGCCGAAGACTTGGTAGAGTGGATGACCAAGCCGTCCTCATCCTCCTCATCCTCTCTCACCCAGGCTCAGGGTACTAGAAAAGCAGCTGCCAACGCGGCTTCTTCCCTAGGCTCAATTGCATCAGTCACTCCTTCCCTAGCCATACCATGTCCTACTGGGGAGTCCCCCGAACTGTTTGAGCACAGTGTTGGGTACATGCTCCATGAGGATGCCCAGCGTTTTGAAGGCTCTGATGATGATACCCAGCTAGAGGAAGGCAGTAGCGTGAGCCCAGAGAGAGGGGATGCCCAAGAAGGACAGCAATCTGGCAGTCATGTTCCCCCAGCTGCAGCATACTGCCCGGTTTACTCAACTGATGAGGAGGGAGGGGATGATGAGGTCACTGACTCCACATGGGTGCCTGATAGGAGAGAGGAGGAGGAGGCACATCTCCAATGAGGCAGGATGCCCTCCAGGGGCCAGCTTAAGGACATCACACCGCACAGCTGCGCATGTGCAGGGCGCAGCCTCTGCACGTTATTCCGAAAGTTCTTTGTGTGGGTCTTTTTTGAGACGAGTGCATCAGATCGCACCGCTGCTATTTGCAACATATGTCTCAAGCGTATCTGGCGTGGTCAAAACATCAGCCGCTTGGGCACCACATGCTTGACCAGACATATGTCGACCTGCCATGCAGTTTGTTGGCAAGCGTACCTAAAAGACCCACACCAAAGAACAATGCGGACCTCTCCTTGCTCCTCATCAGCTGGGATCTCCAACCCCACTATACCTTCAGTCCTCTCTGAAACCTGTACTGAGAGGAATGAAGGTGTAGAATTAGGAGTATCACAGCCAAGTACCTGCGGCAATCTGCTATCGGTACACTGACATCCGATTGTACAAGGCAAATATCCTAGGGATGTTACATATCTTTCACGGCCCATTGGGTGACTCTTCTGGCAGCTGGGAAGGATGCAGGACAAGGTGCAGTAGTGTTGGAGGTTGTTCCGCCACCACGCCTCCAAAATGCTACTACTGGTGATTCTGACACACCTCTCTCCTCCACCCCTCTTCTCCTTCTTCCTCCATGGCCTCTTCCTGTGCTTTGTCCTCGGAACCAGCGGTGCTCCGTAGGCGTTCAAGTGGCTACGCAAGTATGCAGGCAAAAAGATGCCATGCGGTGCTTGCGCTCGTTTGCTTGGGGGACAGGAGCCACACTGGGGCAGAGGTTCTGTCAGCTCTGCAGGGGCAGGCTGAGAGGTGGTTGACGCCACGCCAGCTTAAGCCAGGAACGGTGGTTTGCGACAATGGCACCAACCTCCTCTCTGCCCTCCGACAGGGACAACTGACCCATGTGCCATGTGTGGCTCACGTCCTTAACTTGGTGGTGCAGCGGTTCTTGGGCAGGTACCCGGGCTTACAGGATGTACTGAGACAGGCCAGGAAACTCTGTGTGCATTGTCGCCGGTCATATAATGCCAGTGCTTGGCTGGCTGACCTCCAAAAGGAATTTAACCTGCCCAAGAACCACCTAATCTGTGACATGCCCACCAGGTGGAACTCAACGTTGGCCATGCTGCAGCGGCTGCACACACAGCAGAGGGCCATCAATGAGTACCTGTGCAACTACAGCACAAGGTCAGGGGAGCTTGGTTTTTTTTTTTTTTCACGCCAGTGGGCCATGATCAGGGATGCATGCACTGTCCTGTCACCATTTGAGGAGGCCACGAGGATGGTGAGCAGTGACAGTGCATGCATTAGTGACACTGTCCCTGGGATAATGGACAGGGCACTTGAGGCAGAACAGAGGCAGGAAGAGGAGGACTTCCTTACCTCTCAAGGCCCCCTTTATCCAGACAGTGTTCCTGCTGGCCTCTGAGGCGGTACCTGGTTACGCTTTTCTCTGATTCTAATGCCATATTCGATCCTTGTGGTTTGCTGGACGAACCCACTGGAACGCACGCTGAAGCCGCGGCTCTGCAACAGGCAACTTACGAGTGTCAGCGAAAAAGTAATAGCTTCCAAACACAAGCGAGCAGCCCCAGTGCCGGGTCGGGCACCGAACCATGTAGTGAGCCATTTGGCTATCTTGTTTTTAAAAGTTTTTTTATTAAAAAAGCAATATCACACTATAGAGTTCTCTTGCTCTTTCATATATTTTGTGCGAGTCTGAGAGGAGGAGACAAAACGAAATGTACATGTCAACGCCTATGTGAACAGGCGCAATCCTGTAAAAGCGATTTTTGACTTACTTTTTCAATAAAGTGGTCAAAGGGATCTGGTAAGCAGAATATTTATCAGCACACTTGGGTGTCGCATGCAAGTTTATACGGTGGAGGTTTACAACATTTTGGTCAAACGTCACATCTTTGCAATAACTTCATGTTAATAGACTGCTGAATCATCCCAGTCAAGTTTCAAATATTTGTGAATGGGACTTGTCACATATTTTTTATATATATTATTTTTTATTCACTATGGTTTTTCTGTGAATCAAAAAATTGCTGTGGAAATCATTTGTTGAGAAACACTGGTTTGGGTGATTGGAGTTCACCAAGGTGCACAGATGGTGTCAATTATAGACACACATATATAATGCTACACGGAATTATAATACTTGTATTCACATTTATAAATTTTTCCCTCATGGTATCACTATATTGTTAAATGACAATTGCGACTTTATATATATTGTAGAATTGTTACACAAGATATAGCATACATTTATATATATTTTTTTTCACATAGCTAACAATATAGACTTCTTGTGTAATAATTCAATAGGGCATCAAATACCAATATTGATTTTTCCAATATATTTTTTTGAATGGATGAGGCACAAATGGGCATGAATGAGGCATGAATGAGGCATAGATGGGCATGAATGAGGCCTAGATGGGCATGGATGAGGCACAGATGAGGTATGGATGAGGCACAGATGAGGTATGGACAGGGCCGTCTTTAACCACTTGCCGACCGGCGCACGGCGATATACGTCGTCAGAATGGCACGTACAGGCAGGAGGGCGTATATACAAGTCCCTCCTTTCTGCCTGTCCATGCCATCGGGAGCGCGCCGAGAGCGGCGCGCTCCCGCGCCGGTCGGGACCCCCGTGAGTCTGGTCGCGGTCCCCGCGGACTCGATCGCCGCAGGGACCCCCGCGATCGTCTCACGGGAAGGCTGAAAGGGGAGATGCCGAGATAAACAGCATCTCCCCGTTCTGCCTAGCAACTAGTGACGCCGATCTCTGTTCCCTGTGATTGGAGCAGAGATCAGCATTTACTAGCTGACAGCCACGCCCCCCCACAGTAAGAAACACCCCCCTAGGCATACTTAACCCTTACACTGCCCCTTGTGGTTAACCCCTTCACTGCCAGTGTCATTTATACAGGAATCAATGCATTTAAATAGCATTGATTGCTGTATAAATGACAATGGTCCCAAAAATGTGTCAAAAATGTCTGATGTGTCCGCCATAATGTCGCAGTCACAAAAAAAATCGCAGATCTCCGCCATTACTAATAAAAAAAAAAATTATTAATAAAAATGCTATACAACTATCCCCTATCTTGTAAACGCTATAACTTCTGCGCAAATCGATCAATAATAGCTTATTGCGATTTTTTTTACCAAAAATTTGTAGAAGAATACGTATCGGCCTAAACTGAGGAATAAAAATGTTTTTTTTATATATTTTTGGGGGATATTTATTATAGCAAAAAGTAAAAAATAATGCATTTTTTTCAAAATTGTCGCTCTATTTTTGTTTATAGCGCAAAAAATAAAAACCGCAGGGGCGATCAAATACCACCAAAAGAAAGCTCTATTTGTGGGAAAAAAAGGACGTCAATTTTGTTTGGGAGCCACGTCGCGCGACCGCGCAATTGTCAGTTAAAGCGACGCAGTGCCGAATTGCAAAAAGGGGCCTGGTCCTTTGGCTGCAAATTGGTCCGGTCTGAAAGTGGTTAATATTGATTGGACCCTGGGAAAACATTTTATTGCCCCCCCCCCCCCCCCAGCTAGACTCAAAATGAGTTTACTGCAGCAGATCAGGTAACGATTGTGATTGGCTGCTAGAGGTTACAGCACATCATTTCCGCTTGCTGATTGGCTGCTAGAGGTTACAAAAGATCATTACTGCTCATTAATTGGTTTCTAAAGGTTACTGCAAATCATTATTGCTCACTGATTGGTTGCTAGAGGTTACTGCGCATCATAACCTCTGCATCAAATTGCGGGTGTGGCTAAACTGCACTAGCATTGAAGGGTGAACTATGTACAGAGTGCAGGGTTGAGGGGTGCACTACATAAGGAGTGCATAGTTGAAAGGTGTGCTACATACAGGGTTGAACGGTGAACATGTACAGAATGCAACATTCAGGGGTACAAAAGGTACAGAGTGCAGGGATGCGCTATTTACAGAGTGCAGGGTTTGGGGGGTGCTAGGTGCAGAGTGCAAGGTTGAGGGGTGTACTATGTGCAGAATTCTGCATTGAGGGGTACGCTATGTGCAGAGTGCAGGATTGAGGGGAACACTATGTGCAGAGTGCAGGGTTCATGGGTGTGCTACATACAGTGTGCAGGGTTCAGGGGTGAGCTATGTACAGAGTGCAGGGTTAAGGAGTGCACTAGGTGCAGGGGTGAGGTGGATGCAGAGTGCAGGGTGTGAGGTGGGTGCAGAGTGAAGGTGGGTGCAGAGTGCAGGGGGTGAGGTGGGTGCAGAGTACCGCTGGTGAGGTGGGTGCAGAGTGCCGGTGGTGAGGTGGGTGCAGAGTGCAGGGGGTGAGGAGTGGGTGCAGAGTGAAGGGGGTGAGGTGGGTGCAGAGTGCAGGGGGTGAGGTGGGTGCAGAGTGCAGGGGGTGAGGTGGGTGCAGAGTGCAGGGGGTGAGGTGGGTGAAGAGTGCAGGGGTGAGGTGGGTGCAGAGTGCAGGGGGTGAGGTGGGTGCAAGTACAAGGTAAAACTTTCTTCCCTCAAACCCCCCCCACCATTCCAGTACAGAGTTTTCCTCTGTCCCAAATGCTACTCACAGCATGTTGTCCAGTCCTCCGATGTCCGTGCTGCATGCCAGTTTGAGGTAGCTTCCCCTGTGCAGATTCCCCGCCCCCTTCCTCCTCTGCTTTCATAGAGCGTGTGTGTACCAGAATTATCAGAGCGGCTGCCGGGAGAGGAGCACTGTCACTTGGAAAAACCGAAGCAGCGCTTTTGTATTTCCAAGTGACATTAGCAAGCAACCAGCATGCGACCAGCACCAGAGGTGGCCGAACTCTGGCAGGCAGCGCGGGGCTCAAAAGGCAGGCAGCGCAGGGCCTCGCAACAATGACAGGGCCCTGGGCAGCTGCCCCTTTTGCCCCATGTTAAAGACGGCCCTGGGTATGGATGAGGCACAGATGGGCATAATTGAGGCACATATGAGCATGAATGAGGCACAGATGGGCATGGATGAGGCACGGATTGGCATGAATGAGGCACAGATGAGGCATGAATGAAGCACAGATGGGCATTAATGAGGCACAGATGAGGCATGAATGAAGCACAGATGGTCATGAATGAGGCACAGGTGAGGCACGGGTGAGGTACGGGTGAATACTGCTGCAGTCTCCCGCCTCTCCTCGCACACTGTACTGATCGTGTGTACAGTGTGTGAAAAAAAGAGGAGAAATGAACTGGACATGTGCGGGTTCGTTGACAAGTGATCACTCCTTCACGACTGTCCGTGCAGAACATTTCTTTGAAAGTAACCACTTAATCTCCCACACGACCTAGCCACTCATACGACAAATGGCACATTTCCCTTCTGGACTTATGTCCAAATCAGAAATTTTTTGGACAAGCACAATCCAAAGCCGGATTGGTCATGGCAAACCACACCCTTTGAATCCCTCTGTCAGAGTACTGAACCTCTTAAACACCTGATTTCCTGCACATATATGCTGCTATTTTCAGACCACCTCCCCAAGCTCAATTGGGCCAGCCATAAATGGGAACAAGAGCTTTCTCATGACTTAACCAATTGTGAATGGGAAAAGATGGTACAGAACCCCCTAAGACTACACCACATCTATCCCTCTCTTTTACCATCATGCTGGCGATGTGGGACTGAAATTGGTTCCCTCCTACATATATGGTGGACATGCCCTAAATTGCAGCCCCCTCTGGAAAGAAGTCCATCGACTCACCAAGCAAATAACCACATACGAACTAGACTACACACCAGCGCAATTTCAGCTTGTCATACACATGGTCAACGAGGCAAAACTGTGTATACCAGTTAAATGGCGCTCCCCTGAACCTCCATCTAAAACTGATTGGTTTAAACGCATACAAAAAAACGCAGAAATGGAAGAACTGATACATCAGGATCATGACACACAGTACAAGTTCACTGCTGTATGGTCTAGCTGGTTCCATTTTACTACGACAAAGAATATCAACAGTCCACCACGTACTTGAACGTGGTGACATAAAATAAAATTAATTCTTGAGAAACCCACCCCCTGTTTTCTCTGTTCCCAAATCACTTTGGATTATTCCCTTCCATGACTGAAGAGACCCCCCACTAAACACCTCCATTTACAAACATAGAATGTGTCACCTTCTTATGCCTTCCCCCCTTTTTTTCCCGTTCCCCTCACACCTGTTCTCCCCACACCAATCTTACACATTGAGCGTTTTCGCCTAACATAATATCCTACCATCATAAAAACGCCTGTATCTATCTCCTAAAATAAATAGCTGAATGATTACCAACACACTGTTTCCTTTGAACTGTTATACCTACTGTTATACTAAACTAACTGTAACATACACAGTTGAATCTGTGTACAAAATTGAATGTATGTATTGATTCTACAGTTGTTGTTTTTTTTTAACATTCTATAGAGCGGCTGTGTCCGCAAAATAGCTTCTTATTGTTGCACTGTTGTGTTAAAATATACATTCTTTTCAATAAAAACTTTTTGAAAAAAAATAAATAAATAAATAAAACCTTAACACCCATCCGCTATACTGGCTCAATGATAGTGTGTAACTACATTGAGGACCCATTTAATGATTGTCCCCTACGTTGATTCAAATGTATTTAGCCAGGACAGAATCATTCTGGAGGACGGATGCTCTCTTTGTGTTTTCACAAGGTCCCAGGATGGGCGCAATAGTGAAGACAATCCGGGCAGCCTACTCCATGCAAGGCCTCTCCCCGTCAGGAGATCTGGGCACACCCCACAAGCACGGTTTTGTTGTCCAGCTTGGTCTAAGGTGTCAGCTGACGTGGTCTGTAAGGCAGCGAGCTGGAGTTCTCCGAATACCTTCATTAAACACTATAAACTGGATCTGAGGTCATCTTAATATGGCCTAATGGGAGCTTCGGTTTTGACCTCAGCTTTGTCAAAATATAAAATATTTTTCTTGAGAGAGAGAGAGAGAGAGAAAGAGAATATATAAGTATTATTGGCTGTTTGTAATTTTTTTTGATTGTATGTTGTATTTTTGTTGTTATGATCATGATGGATATTGCTATTTTTGAAATAGTTGTGGTGATGAAATTTTGCTTTTATTATTGATTATTGGTATGCACACATGAATGCATGAATTTAAGATAATATGTAAGTGGTTTCTACCTTAATGCTAACAATAGCCCGTGGGGAAAATATTTTGTATTTTTACATGTTTCTTGCTAAAGTCAGTGTAGTCAAGAATAAAATTAAAAGAGCAAAGACTATCTAGATGTAACCGGATCACTTCATGTGGCATATGGTTGCATCTGCTGTACAGAAAGGCAGACAGCTACATCTTAAAAAGAGATGGAATTTAGTCTGTTACAAATAGGACAAAGTAAAATGCCTTATTTTATTTGCCATCTGTCAGTAGGCGCCACAATAAATTTGTTACTAAAAAAAACTACAAGTTCACAAGTGGTGTTCTAAAAGCATTCCATTGACACCTGGTAATTCAAACCCAATAACACCTTCCAAGTGCACCTGTAATTCAGGTTTTCAAAACATCATAAAGTTTGTAACACAAACACATTGTAGTGAAATACGTTTGGAGACTGGAACAGACTGAAAACATAAAAAGGGATTGTTTTTCATTTTTTTTTATACAGATTTAGTCTGACACTTTCAGGACCAAAGATGTAGATGAACCTCATACACTGCAGTCATGACTTCTCGCTGTAGTTTGCCGCACAGCATAAATAAAAACTCAACACTAATAAATAAACACATATCAGTAAAATAAGATGGTGCCATGAATAGCAATTGACTTTTCTTTTTTATGTCTCAATTTTGAATTTAATTTTATCATTTTAGAGTTTTTGAAAATAGATAGTCTAAAAGGAGAAAAAATGTACATTGTATAGAATATACAGTATATAAGAATAATAAACCTTCCTACCAGTTAGTTGTCCTGTATCCATGTATTTTCGTGGTCACATGGTTAACATACAGCAAGGTTTCGGAGCCACGCAGGGCCCCTGATGGTGGGAATGGACTTGCAGCAAATTGGAGCCAGGTCACGGTCCCCAGTTATGCCCAGCTGACATCGCAGAGACCACTCACACATGCACAGTACAGGTGGCAAGAAGCAGAATAGAATCTGGGAAATAAGCCAAAGTCAGGACAAGTGGCAGGCAAGGGAAACAGGTAGATGAAGCCAGGGTTGGGACATGGGTATTCAGGCACAGAATACAAGCAATACAAGGCAACACATAGAAAGTTTCTCAGGCATGTGACATCCGGGGGGCGGGGTCATTTGGTTATGTCAGTGGGTGGCCCCGCCCTTGCCTATATTAGAGCTGTCAAAGCAAAGAGACAGCAGTAGCAAGGAGGCCTCCTATGGAGGCAGAGTTTTTTCAGGGTTTTTTTTGTCCTATTTTTCGGGTCCGTTGGGTGGCGTGATTGAAGATGGATGGACATTGCAGGAGACTTTTTTAATTTTTTTTTTAATAAATGAAGTGTCAAAAACTTTCTGTTGTGATTTTTAATTTTTGACACTTTTTTTGGGGAATAGGTAGGGGTACAATGTACCTGATACCTATTCACATGGGGGGTGGGATCTTGAGGCCCCCCTGTTAAAGGTGGCTTCCAGATTCCAATAAGCCCCCCACCCACAGACCCCGACAACCAATGGCCAGGGTTGTCAGGAAGAGGCTCTTGTCCCCATTAACATGGGGACTAGGTGGTTTGGGGGGACCTCAAAACACCCTCCCCATGTTAAGGGCGTGTGACCTGGTATGGTTCAGGAGGGGGGGCGCTCGCTCGTCCCCCCTATCCTGACCTCCAGGCTACATGCTCGTATAAGGGACTTGTATGTATTTTGGGGGGACCCACGCCAATTTTTTTTTAAATGTTCCCCTTAAAATCCATACCGGACCTGAAGGGCCTGGTATGGACTGTGAGGGGGGCCTACCCTGTTTTTTTCCTTGATTTTTCATCTATATTGCCGGGAGCCGACAATACATTACAGCTGTGAGCAAGTTTAAATTACTATTTGTCCTTTAGAAATGTAATTTTGCTGCGGCACTGTTCTACGCATCATGCAGATGTGCCACTTTACAGGCAGACTAAGGGGACCCCCAGGCACACTATTTAAAGGAATATTCTTATTT
The DNA here is from genome assembly GCA_028564925.1 of Lithobates sylvaticus. NCBI lineage: Eukaryota > Metazoa > Chordata > Amphibia > Anura > Ranidae > Lithobates > Lithobates sylvaticus. The sequence goes on from CM053028.1 coordinate 167,883,224, forward strand.
TTACTTGGGGATAGAATGCAAGGGGATTTGAAGTCTTTTCAGTTTTTGAAGATGTCTGCACCCCTGATAGTGTGAAGACACCTCACAAATTTTGCTGGTTTATCCTTCAAATTTATTGACAAAGTCCAAAGTACAAGGACAAAGTACCTAATAATTTGGGGTGTCCACAGCAAAGAGCTAGAGTGCAATTTGCCTAATGGGGACACTAGTTAGATTAACCTGTATGTGCCCAAGGAAAGACATTGGTAGGGTTTTACCCTCACTTCCTGTTTGGCTGTGAGACAAGAAGTGAATATAATTGTCAGAAAAGGGACACGAACAGGGGTTCTAACACTCACTTGGTTACCCTCAAATGCCCACTATTAGAAAAATAGGATTGTCCTGAGCTAGATTTTAGTTAGCTCAGTGCTCTAAAGCAGTGGTTCTCAACCCTGTCCTCAAGTACCCCCAGCAGGCCATGTTTGCAGGTTTTCCTTTATCTTGCACAGGTGCTTTAAATCAGAGTCAATGGCTTGGTATTTTGGACAGCTATAAATTCATAAGATAAATTCACAAAACACTGCCTGTTTCTGTTCTTGAGGATTGAGGTTGAGAACCATTGCTCTAAATTAGCTTTATTTTAGACAAATAACACCTTTTTTTGTTTTGCCATGCCAATCAGCCTATTTAAGCTGCAGCTGGGAAATCTGTTAATGCATCTGCAAAACAAATAATTACAAGACAAACAAAACACATAAAACATAAAAATGTGCTTCTAATTTTATTGGTCAACAAAACAAGACTTAGAAAAGAGCTAGGAAAGCAAAAACACATGTATGTTAATTTGAGACACTAACAGAATATGGTTTTGAGGTCTGACCATTTTGCACAGGAAATTAACAGGAGTTAGAAGGACTGCTCCCACAAGCAGACAGTCTCTTAAGTATTTAAACATTTTTTAGTCCCAACATCTTGAGGAAGATTTTGCAAAATAATACAGCACAGTAGAATTGTGCACAACCAAAAATTTTGTTTTGTTTCGTTTTCATTCGTAAAATACATAATTTTGTTCTGTTATATTCATTATGTTACGTTAATTCGTTTTTGGATAATTTGTTTTTTCTGTAGAGTGTCGATATTCGTTATACTGAATCGATTCATTTTGTATGTATATCAATTACATTTGATATTTATGTATGTATATATATATATTTGTGATAATAATTCATAGTTTGGAAAGTCGCTTGTTTGTTAAATCTATTAACACATACAATGACAATGGGGGAGATTTACTAAAACTGGTGCACTAGGAATCTGGAGCAGCTGGCAATGGTAGCCAATCAGCCTCTAACTTCAGCTTGTTCAATTAAACTTTGGCAATAAAACCTGGAAGCTGATTGGTTTCTATTCAGAGTTGCACCAGATTTTGCACTCACCAGCTTTAGTAAATATTCCCCAATATCTCTTCTCCTCTGCTCAAATACAATACAACACCCTTCTCAGTCAGTTCTCAGGAATGCACTTTGCCAGTAATCCAGCCTCCAGCACAAAATGAATTCGCTGATTGGACTGTAATGCCGCGTACACACGAAGGGACAATCCCGCGGGATTATCCTCTGGACTGAAGTCCAGCGGATAATCCCCTCGTGTGTGGGCGCCGGCGGACTTTTTGGCGCCAAAGTACGGCGGACTAAAGTTTGAAGTTTTGTTTTCAAATTATCCGCTGGACTTGGCAGTCCAGCGGATAATCCCGCCGTTAGTGGGCAAGTCCGCGGGACTTTTGAAATGAACGGACTTGCCGCTCATCGGCAAGTCCGTTCATTTAGCACGTGACTTCAGGTTACGTAGCTAGCGTAGGCAGTAAATGCCGCCGCGCTAGCTCCGTGACCTGGCATGGATTTAAAGGGACTCCCCACGCCGAAAAAACGGCGTGGGGGTTCCCCCCAAATCCATGTCAGACCCTCATCCGAGCACGCAGCCTGGCAGGCCAGGAAAGGGGTGGGGACGAACGAGCGCCCCCCCCCTCCTGAGCCGTACCAGGCCGCGTGCCCTCAACATGGGGGGTGCCCTGGGGAAAGGGGGGCCGTGCGGCCCCCCCACCCCAAAGCACCTTGTCCCCATGTTGATGAGGACAAGGGCCTCTTCCCGACAACCCTGGCCGTTGGTTGTCGGGGTCTGCGGGCGGGGGCTTATCGGAATCTGGGAGCCCCCTTTAATAAGGGGCCCCCCAGATACCGGCCCCCCACCCTATGTGAATGAGTATGGGGTACGATGTACCCCTACCCATTCACCTAAGGTGTAAAATGTAAAGTAAAAAAAAACCCCCACACTTTTGAAAAAATAGTTTATTGCACTGCTCCGGGGGTCTTCTTCCGTCTTGGGGGTCTTCTCGCCGGACTCCCCCGCCATTTACCAAGCTCTTTTACCGAGCGAGGGGAGTCCGGCTACCTTCTTCGTCGTCGCCGCCGTCGTCTGGGGGTCTTGATCCGCCTTCGGGGGTCTTCCGGGGGTCTCTTCTGTTCTTGCGGCGGTCGTCGTCTTCCGCGCCGCCGGCGCCTTGTCCTTCTTCTTGTCCTTCTTGTTCTTCTTCTTCTTCCGATGTTGACCCGTCGCTGTCTCTGCCCGGAATGCCTGTGCCGATCTGCGCTCGGACTTATATAGGGACATGGGGGACAGGGTCACATGTTCATGTCACATGGTGACCCCGCCCCCTTGCGATGTCACAGTCCCAGCATCCTCCGGGACTGTGACAACACAAGGGGGCGGGGTCACCATGTGACATGTGCATGTGACCCTGTCCCCCATGTCCCTATATAAGTCCGAGCGCAGATCGGCACAGGCATTCCGGGCAGAGACAGCGACGGGTCAACATCGGAAGAAGAAGAAGAACAAGAAGGACAAGAAGAAGGACAAGGCGCCGGCGGCGCGGAAGACGACGACCGCCGCAAGAACAGAAGAGACCCCCGGAAGACCCCCGAAGGCGGATCGAGACCCCCAGACGACGGCGGCGACGACGAAGAAGGTAGCCGGACTCCCCTCGCTCGGTAAAAGAGCTTGGTAAATGGCGGGGGAGTCCGGCGAGAAGACCCCCAAGACGGAAGAAGACCCCCGAAGGCGGATCGAGACCCCCAGACGACGGCGGCGACGAAGAAGGTAGCCGGACTCCCCTCGCTCGGTAAAAGAGCTTGGTAAATGGCGGGGGAGTCCGGCGAGAAGACCCCCAAGACGGAAGAAGACCCCCGGAGCAGTGCAATAAACTATTTTTTCAAAAGTGTGGGTGTTTTTTTTTACTTTACATTTTACACCTTAGGTGAATGGGTAGGGGTACATCGTACCCCATACTCATTCACATAGGGTGGGGGGCCGGTATCTGGGGGGCCCCTTATTAAAGGGGGCTCCCAGATTCCGATAAGCCCCCGCCCGCAGACCCCGACAACCAACGGCCAGGGTTGTCGGGAAGAGGCCCTTGTCCTCATCAACATGGGGACAAGGTGCTTTGGGGTGGGGGGGCCGCACGGCCCCCCTTTCCCCAGGGCACCCCCCATGTTGAGGGCACGCGGCTTGGTACGGCTCAGGAGGGGGGGGGCTCGTTCGTCCCCACCCCTTTCCTGGCCTGCCAGGCTGCGTGCTCGGATGAGGGTCTGACATGGATTTGGGGGGAACCCCCACGCCGTTTTTTCGGCGTGGGGATTCCCTTTAAATCCATGCCAGCTTGCGGAGCTAGCGCGGCGGCATTTACTGCCTACGCTAGCTACGTAACCTGAAGTTACGTTCGAAATGAACGGACTGCTCCGTGTGTGGGCAAGTCCGTTCATTTTCAAAAGTCCCGCGGACTTTTGGCCGGCGGATTATCCGCTGGAGAAGTCCGTGCGTGTGTGGGCAAGTCCACACCCTCGGAAAGTCCAGCGGACCTAGCCGGAAAGTCCCGCGGGATTGTCCGCTGGACTAGGTCCGCCGGCAAAAGTCCCTACGTGTGTACGAGGCATAAGATTTACTCTGAGTTGACCTATTGTTTCATTAGACCTTTAACGAATGAACAAATCATGTCGAATTCATTCGTTATATCCACTATAATGTTATTATTTTCTTCGGACATTCGGAATTGCGAAAAAAATTGCACATGTCTACAGCACAGACAATTAAATCAAAGTGAAACTAACAACCTACAAAATGACACACATTGACAACGTCAAAAATATTTCAGGGAAAAATATCCCCCCCCAAAAAAATACAAGCAAAAGGAAAAAATACTTGCTATAAACACATCTGTTATGCACATACATAACAAACAAAATGCAAACAGAAAATACATGTAATACAAACTATATAAGGATGCCCAAATGTACTCTCTTGGCAAAAAAAAACAGCATAGGGTTCCCCCTCCAAGACCATACCAGACCCTTCGGTCTGGCATGCATTTTATGGGAAACCCCCCACGCTGAAGAAATGGCGTGGGGCCCCCCAAAATCCATACCAGACCCTTATCCGAGCACGCAGCCCAGCAGGTCAGAAAAGGGGTGGGGACGAGTGAGCGCACCCCCCCTCCTGAACCATACCATGCCACATGCCCTCAACATGGGGGGGTTGGTGCATTGGGGCAGGGGGGGCCTTCACCCCACCTCAAAGCACCATGTTGATGGGGAAAAGGGCCTCTTCCTGACAACCCTGGCCATTGGTTGTCAGGGTATGCGGGCGGGGGGCTTATAAAAATCTGTAAGCCCCCTTTAAGGTGGCCCCCAGATCCCAGCCCCCCACCCTATGTGAATGAGTATGGGGTATATTGTACCCCTACCCTTTAACCTAAAAAAAGTGTAAAAAAATGAACTCAGTACACAGGTTTTTAAAGTAATTTATTAAGGCAGCTACGGCGTCTCTTCCGATTTCTTCTCCACTCTCCGGCTCTTCTCCCTCCTCCGCTGATGTCTTCTGCCTCTGCCGGTTCTTCTCCCCTCTCTGGTTCTTCTCCGCTCTCCACTGATGGCATGGCCTCCATAAGACATCACCAGATGGCCCCGCCCCATGTCTTTATAAGCCATAGCACACGGCGGACCTGGCATTACACCGGGAGAGCACGTTGAGGCAACATCGGAAGAAGAAGAGAGGGAGAAGACACCTGAGAGAGGAGACCCGGCAGAGTCAGAAGACAGCAGACAGAGGGAGAAGAACCGGAGAGGGCTAGAAGACATCAGCGAAGAGCGGAGAAGAACCGGACAGGGGAGAAGAACCGACAGAGGCAGAACACATCAGCGGAGGAGGGAGAAAGCCTCCCATCCCATACCATTGTGTCTTTTAAAGACATTTGTTTTTTCAGTTGGCTGGACTATGTCTGAATACAGTTCTAATGCGCCAGTTTTTTTTCTAATGTCCAGGAGCATGCCCAGAACAATACAAATTCTGCTAGCACAAAATAAGCCACCCCCTGTCCAAAATTAAGCACATCATCCAGCATGCTGCAAAATTACAGATAGGACAAACACCCCCGGTCCGGGGAGCAAACAAACAGCCTAACATGGGCAAAAGTTATACAACAAACACCACTGCAGTCTATGGGAACTGACCTGTTAATTTTGCTAGTCCCCATTTGGCTGGCTTATATTCTAGTTATTGGCCTTAAAATGGGAATGAGGGCCCACCCTGAGGGACATATATCAATGTCACCAATTTTGACAACCCCAAAAACAAAGCAAGGAGAAGTGCCTTTAAAAATGCCAAATTGATTAAAAGTTAGTAACTTGGGGGGCCAACTCTGCCTGTAAAGTGGTGCATCTGTAGCATGTATCCAAAATGCTGCTTCAAAGACGTACAACTTTAAGAAAACTTAAAAATCTAAATTGCAGCTGAAAAATCTTCACAAAAAAAAAGCATCCCCCCTCAATATATACTAGGCCATTTGGGTCTGTTAAGGCTTTAACATGAATACCACCCCAAACTAAAAAAAGATTGTGCCCCTCCCAAACACTAACAAACCCCTAGCCAAACACACAGCAAGCCAGCCCATGAAAGGGGGTGGATGCTTGGGGGCAGGAGGGGCTTGGCCACCCCAAAAGTCTACCACCTTGTTCCCATATTCAGGGGGACAAGGGCCTCTTCCACACAACCCTAGGCTGGGGTTGTGGGGGGCTGCAGACAGGGGGCTTTACAGAATGTGGAAAGACCATTTAAACTAGTGGGTATAATGTGCTTTGTGGTTGGTATTAGGGTGAGCCAAATATGCCCCAAAGGCAAACAGCTATGTTGAGTGCATGTGGCCTTGTATTGTTCAGGAGGGGATTGGGCACTTACTCTTCTCGCGCCTTTCATGGCTGGCCCTGTTGTATGCTCTGGAAAAGGATGTGCTTTGGTTTGGTAAGGGCAGTCCACAGCCTTTTGAGAATGTAGTGGAGTGTGGAGTTCCCATTTAAATGCAAAAGCTAGCCAAAGGAAATCATATGCATTAGAGGGGGGAGACAAGAGCATTGGAGAATGTATTGGAGTGTGGGGTTCCCCTTTAAAAGCAAAAGCTAGTCAAAGGAAATCATATGCATTAGAGGGGGAGCTCATGCCCTTTTAAGCTTTAAAAAAGGAGCTAGAGGAGCAGTCTTTTTACATAATTTTAACAAGGTACATGTCACATGTTGGCAACGTAACTTGCTCATATGACCTGGGTGCAAATCTCATTTAAAAAAAAAAACATAAAGATGAACCAGCTTAAAAAAAAATTAGTCATGAGTTACGTATCTCTACTAAGATTAGAGGTACGCTGTCTAACATTTACTAAAATCTCAGGCACGGAATGTAAAATCTCATGTGAATGGACGCAAGAGCCTCTTGCGCATGCACAATGCTTACATGGACCACAAGCAGTTCTCGGAAACAGTTACTTTCTCATTCTATTTTGGGCATGTCTGTTACTTGGGCAGTTATTACTAGACTTTCTCACATCACCCCATAATATTGTCCCTTCCATCTTCTGTTAATATTGAATTGGAGATACTGTGCGCCATGTCCATATAGGCATACAGATTGCATTCGCCCGTGCACATAGACTGCAATAGTAAATGGAGAATTTGATCTCTGTTACCGGCGCACAATGTCGTAAAAATGGAAATGTGTGTTGCCCCTCGCCGTGTGCCTCTACTGACGGCGCACTGCTTTAGTAAATCAACCCCTCTGTGTCCTCCTAAAGTCAATAAAAGAGGAAAATTAACTTTGGTTTCAATATGCAGCCTTTACAGGTGCGATTGTTTTACGGTGCGATTGTTCTATGATCTGCTATTTCCAATGGACAAAGGAAGCAGAGCAAAGAGGAGGTCATTTTAAAATGGCCTCCTGCCCTCAGGAGACAGCTGTCCAGCCATTTATTTACAACAGATGGTTAAAATAAGGGATCTACCAGATAAACAGCCTCTCCACATAAATGAGTTATAGGTACACAGTACAATGAACATGCAATCATATTTGAAAAATCCTTAGACAAAGAACAAACATGTCTCACTGTAAATGCATTATCAATCACATCTTCCAGTGATGTAAATCCACCATTTATCAAACTGAATGACACCCAACAACTCATCAAAGCAAAAATGGCAACTGCAAGGGACAATGGTCTCCCAACAGACTACTTACTATGAATTACAGCCCCCAAACTTGCAGCTGAATGTAACCAAAGGACTTAGGAGCTGGCTGATATCATTGACCAAATATGCATATGACCATATTTAATCAATGGCTCTTTAGGATTGGAGATCGCGCTGGACTGACTCACTCAGTTGAGGGTCTGTGACTGGGTAATGGTGGGGGCATGTTGGGAGAATCCATTCCCTGTAATTCTGGCCACACTTAACAGAAGGGTGGCAGTGAGTCCTTTTGAGGGGCTTGGGCTGCTACCTCTGGGTACAGCCTCAAGGTCATTTCTGCACATACAGGTAGTCCCCGAGTTACGAACATCAGAGTTACAAACAACTCCTACTTACGAATGGAGGTGGTGTGACGTCACTGCCGGCTGCTTGTGCTCCACACTGGTCGCGGATACCGCCCAGCAGTAAATCTTGCAGCACCAGACACATCCCACAGTGCTGTACTACATGGCCAAAAAGAGCCCCAAATAACACAACTGCACACATAGAAGCGCCCAGAACATCCCACATCACTGCACAGGTTGGAGTTACACTTAAAAATGTACAGTTCTGACTTTGATTTGACAAATTTGATTTAAGAACAAACCTACAGTCCCTAACTTATTCGTAACCTGGGGATCGCCTGTACTTGTAAGGGTAGGTAAAAGGAGCATCTAATATCCAATGAGAAGCAAAATAAAGGTGAAAATATAGTGTTTCAGGGGAACAGAGACTCCCTCTTCTTCAGGGCTGTTGCTGTGTGCTAATGGTGAGTGGGGATATATCCCAAACTGGTGTGTCTGTGACACCATAATCAAAATAGTTGCTGTTTACTTTTGCAGAGGCAGCATCCTTTGCAAGAGTAATCAGCAACCATTTTGATTACGGGGTAATAGACACATCAGTTTTGGATATATCCCCACGCACCATTATCACACAGCAACAGCCCTGAAGAAGGAGGAGTCTCTGTTGCTTGTTCATTTGTTGCTCTTTTTAATAAAACAACTATATATTCACCTTTATTTTGCTTCTCATTTGATACCGGGCGTATATTTAACCACTTCAGCCCCGGACCAATTGGCAGCCAAAGGACCAGGCCCCTTTTTGCAATTCGGCACTGCGTCGATTTAACTAACAATTGCGCGGTCATGCGACGTGGCTCCAAAACAAAATTGGCGTCCTTTTTTTTCCCACAAATAGAGCTTTCTTTTGGTGGTATTTGATTGCCCCTGCGGTTTTTATTTTTTGCGCTATAAACAAAAATAGAGCGACAATTTTGAAAAAAATGCAATATTTTTTACTTTTTGCTATAATAAATATCCCCAAAAAATATATAAAAAAACATTTTTTTTCCTCAGTTTAGGCCGATACGTATTCTTCTACATATTTTTGGTAAAAAAAATCGCAATTAGCGATTATTGATTAGTTTGCGCAAAAGTTATAGCGTTTACAAAATAGGGGATAGTTTTATAGCATTTTTATTAATATTTTTTTTTTTATTAGTAATGGCGGCGATCAGCGATTTTTATTGTGACTGCGACATTTTGGCGGACACATCGGACATTTTTGACACATTTTTGGGACATTTGTCATTTATACAGAAATCAGTGCTATTTAAATAGCACTGATTCCTATGTAAATGACAGTTGTAGTTAGGGGGTTAACCACTAGGGGGCGGGGAGGAGTCAGTGTGACGTGTTGTGTTTTTTTTTACAGTAGGGGGGCGTGGCTGTACGTGTGACGTCATTGATCGGCGTTCCCGATGACAGGGAACCGCCGATCACTGACAGTCAGTGTAGGAAGCGCGGGGAGAGGTTTGTTTACATAGACCTCTCCCCGTTCTTCAGCTCCGTAACCCGATCGCGGGATACCAGCGGCGATCGGGTCCGCTGGTCCCGCGGCCGGGGTCACGGAGCTCCCGACTGGGTCGCGAGCGCGCCGCTAGCGGCGCGCGCGCGACCCACGGGCAGGCATATACAGGTACGTGATTCTGCCTGCCCGTGCCATTCTGCTGACGTATATATGCAGTGGCCGGTCGGGAAGCGGTTAATCAATGACTTCATCCAGGATGCTGCCAGCTTCTTTACAATTATAACAAGCCAGCAGACAGAAAGATATTGTTTGCTATAAAGCTGGCAGCCACCGGCCTCCTAGCAAGCAATGCCTGCACAGTGGCAAGTTATCATTTGTTGTCAGTAGTAATGAATAGGTGAACAGCCCAAATAGTTGGTCCAGTTTGTGAACTGCAAACAGGCAGGGTTCTCTGCTAAGGGACAATACCTTCTACATGCTGGTTGAGGGCAGGAACAGCTTTCTAGGCAGAAGGGGGCCAATTCCACCAGTTGGAATCGGATCAGTGGTGAAGCCAGTAGTTTTGCCAGTCTGCCATTTTGACATTAGGAAGGGGGTGATAAGGGAAACTTGTTTATACAAAAGCAGAGTTTTGCCCATTGGGACTTTAGATGAAGCGCAACACAGTCAGTATTAAAAACATAGTACAGGTTTATTGAGTATATGCCAGCAATAACACTGGAAAAAGGTGTCATAATGCCAAACAGTTGGCCTAAATATACAGACCCATTACATGGTTACATACCATGGTAAGTGTATCATAGCATCTATGGTGAACCAACGTGTTTAGTGAGTTCAGTCTCACTCTTCAGGGGTTGATGCATAGACATAATCTGTAAAGTAAAATGATTAATAAATAAAACATAGTAATGAACATGGAAATGTATCAGGAAGATTGAAATGTGGGAAACAGACTAAGGGATCCATACTCACAGAGATGCAGGATGCCGCATGTCAAAGTCCCACCAGTAGCCACCGGAGGCGTCTGAACCGGGGTAAAGGATACAAAATGGGCCAGCAGCACAAAACAAGACAGATGGAAAAACAGGCAAACAGAACCGTCTGGCCTGCCAGGATGGTGGCTAGAAAAAAAGAGTGTATATGGGTGATGCGCACTAATAAATTTGGAAAAAAAATTAAAAAGATGAAAAAATATTAAAATTGGTGAGAAAATAATAAAATAATGATTAAATGGCCAAGAGCAACTACATGGTACAATTGGGAATGGTAAAGGTGACTTGAGAGTCCACATGTGAAACTAATTATATGTGTTGTAAAGTATAAACTGCAGCTTGGTGAGGCAGTGACACCAGTGCATGGGAGTACCGCAGTAATGCAAGGTCAAAACTGTGTTTATTCCACTCCAGCAACCAACTGCAGAAGAGACACCTGCCTGGTCAAGGATGTTGTGGGTTGAATTTAGGAGACTTACATCTGGGTCCAAGCATTCACTTGGACCTACTCAGAGTGGACTCATATTGAACCTTACCCCTGCTTGATGGGCCATAGGGTAAGTTTTTAAACCCCCTTGTCATACTTCTCTATTGTTTGAGGCTGTCAATGTTGTACTAGATGCAGATGGAGTTTCCTGGGGAACAAAAGAGAGGTAAAAAATGAAGGATGAGGCATTCAGGCTTTTTGTTGCCAACCAGTTATCAATGAGGTGCAGGTTTATGTGCCTCCTCATGCACGTGATACCCAAAAGACTAGTAGTTTTCCCATGATCGATGTGCTTAATGTAGAAGCTGCAATCCACAATGCTGCTGTCAGTAGCAGATTTTGTCAAAGATGCACAGACTGCTTAATTATGTGAACCTGACCTGTTATTAACAGTGGCCTGTAAAAAAAAAAAAAAGCGTGGGGGTCCCCCCAAATTCAATAAGCAGGCCCTTCAGGTCTGCTATGGATATTAAGGGGAACCCCGGCCAAAAAAAAAAATGGCGGGGGGTCCCCCTCAAAATCCATACCAGACCCTTGAGGTCTGGGGTGGATTTTAAGAGATACCCCAGCCAAAAAAAAATGGCGTGGGGTCCCCCTTTAAAATCAATACCAGACCCTTATCCGAGCACGCAACCTGGCAGGCCGCAGGAAAAGAGGGGGGATGAGAGCGGCCCCCTCCCTCCTGAACCGTACCAGGCCACATGCCCTCAACATTGGGAGGCACCTTCCATGACGCACGGGGACGTCATGGGGAATTCCCTATGGCTTTCCCCATGACGTCAGAGGGGGGCGGGGTCACCAGGTGCCCTCCGTTATAAAAGACCTGTCAGACTGAGCGAAGCCTCACACAGCAGGAGCCTCCCATTGCGAGGAGCGGCCCGACAGAAGAACAGATGCCGACGACATGGAAGAAGATGCCGGACGAGAAGGACGAGAAGACCAGCGCAAGAAGAAGCGGATCGGAGGAAGAAGAAAATGGAAGAAGAAGATGGAAGAAGATGACGGAAGGAAAAGATGAAGAAACCGAAGGATGAAGAAAGAAGAAAGAAGATTTTAATAAAGGAATTGTCAAAGACCGTCTCCTGTCATTTTTACAATTTTTGACACTTTTTTGGTGAAATGGTAGGGGTACTTTTGTACCCCCTTACCATTTCACACAGGGGGGGGCCGGGATCTGAGGGTCCCCTTGTTAAAGGGGGCTTCCAGATTCCGATAAGCCCCCCGCCCGCAGACCCCCACAACCACCGGGCACGGTTGTGGGGACGAGGCCCTTGTCCTCATCAACATGGGGACAAGGTGCTTTGGGGGTCTTAGACCCCCAAAGCATCCTCTCAATGTTGAGGGCATGTGGCCTGGTACGGTTCAGGCGGGAGGGGGGCCGCTCTCGTCCCCCCCTCTTTTCCTGCGGCCTGCCAGGTTGCGTGCTCGGATAAGGGTCTGGTATGGATTTTGAGGGGGACCCCACGCCATTTTTTTTGGCTAGGGTTCCCCTTAAAATCCATCCCAGACCTCAAGGGTCTGGTATGGATTTTGAGGGGGACCCTACGCCATTTTTATTTATTTTTTTTGGCTGGGGTTCCCCTTAATATCCATCCCAGACCTGAAGGGCCTGGTTATTGAATTTGGGGGGACCCCCACGCTTTTTATTTTTTTTTTTTTTTTTATTTTTTATTAATGACTTTTTTTTTATGAATGACTTTCAATGAATGACTGTTCTCTGTATTATGGGAGCCGTCAATTCACATTAGCCGCGAGTGATTTTAAATAGCTTTTTTTCTTGTAAAAATTACACTTTTTGCAGGGACAGCTCTAAGCACAGCAAACATGCTCCCCTTTACATGCATACTATAGACACCCCCCAGGTACGAAATTTAAAGGAATATTACACTTTTATTGTTTCAATTTAAGCATTATTAAAATCACTGCTCTTGAAAAAACGGCCGTTTTTAAAAAAAAAATCTTGCATTGATACATGTCCCCTGGAGCAGGACCCAGGTCCCCAAACACTTTTTATGACATTAACATGCATATTAGCCTTTAAAATTAGCACTTTTGATTTCGAACGTTCGCATCCATTATAACTAATAGGGTTCTAAAGCTCGCACGGACTTTAGGTCCGTTCGCGGGTTCTGGTGCGAGCCGAACGGGGGGGTGTTCGGCTCATCCCTATTCCCTGTCATCGGGAAAGCCGATCAGTGACGTCAGACGTCAGCCACACCCCCTAATGTATAAAAAACACACGTCACAGACCATAACCCCCTCCCCGCCCCCTAGTGGTTAACTCTTTCACTGCCAGTGTAATTTATACAGGAATCAATGCATTTAAATAGCATTGATTGCTGTATAAATGACAATGGTCCCAAAAGTGTGTCAAAAATGTCCGATGTGTCCGCCATAATGTCGCAGTCACAATAAAAATCACTGATCACCGCCATTACTAGTAAAAAAAAAAATATTAATAAAAATGCTATAAAACTATCCCCTATTTTGTAAACGCTATAACTTTAGCGCAAACCAATCAATAATCGCTAATTGCGATTTTTTTTTACCAAAAATATGTAGAAGAATACGTATTGGCCTAAACTGAGGACAAAAAATGTTTTTTTATATATTTTTTGGGGATATTTATTATAGCAAAAAGTAAAAAATATTGCATTTTTTTCAAAATTGTCACTCTATTTTTGTTTATAGCGCAAAAAATAAAAACTGCAGGGGCGATCAAATACCACCAAAAGAAAGCTCTATTTGTGGGAAAAAAAGGACGGCAATTTTGTTAAGTTTGTCAGTTAAAGGGACGCAGTGCCGAATCGCAAAAAGGGGCCTGGTCCTTTGGCTGCAAATTGGTCCGGGGCTGAAGTGGTTAATGGAGGCTTCCAGATTCCTTGTAATAGGAACAAAAGTGACCAAAAAAGGAAAGTGTCAAAATAAAAAGTAAAATAAATAAGAGCTTAGAAATACAAATAATGTATAGATGGTGCGCAAATCAACCTTATTGCTGCAATAGATCGTAGTTGTGTGTGTACTATTCCCAGTACATCCAATAAATGCGTATAACTGATACTAACACATTCAAGAGGTTAGTATAATGGTGAATCAATAATTATTTATAATCCATGAGATTATGATAAATAAATTGATAATAATAAAAATGGGTGCATTTTCATTATTTAAAACAGTTCAAACGTGCAGATAAAAACCTCCAAAAAACACTGTTCCTTCAAGTGCCAAGTATACAGTGAAAATAAAATGAGTAAATAAGATATATTACGTGCTAATATCATAAAGTGCTCAAGTGTTGATAGAAAGGATAAAAAATGTCTGGTATGCCAGTGTGTGAGGTAATCAATCTATTTGTATCACATTTATCAGACAATTAGTGTTTAATTGTGTTTTGTGCTCCGCAAACAATAATAACAGCTGGTGTGTCTGTGCTCCGTGAACAATCAGCTAATTGTTTAAAAAACAGCCAGTCATCTATACCCACTATTAACCACAAATTAAGTATGTATCAGCATACACATGTAGTGGGGGATGATATGCAGCCACTGAAAGAATTAATATATTATAATGGTATAGAAATGTAGCTTCCCTTAATACCGCTGGATTAATATAATATAATGGTATAGAAATGTAACTTAGTACCGCTGAATTAATATAATATAATGGTATAGAAACGTAACTTCCCTTAGTACCGCTGGTTGGATTGGGGATTAAATCTTCTGCAAAGAATTTTGCCGGTATCTTTATTTCCCGGTTACTGTGTGAAAGAAAAAATACAAAGAACCATTGTGCAGCTTCCCTGAAATAAACTTAACGTGAAGTGCCTGTTTAAATGTTGCACTCACGTGTACCCAATGTTTAAATCGCGGCTGTAGCTGTATTGCTGGTCAGGCTCCTCTGTTTGGGCTGTCCGCCCTTCTTCTCCTTGCTGAGCTCCGTGTACTCACACGGCGTCACTTAGGCTCCTCCTCCCGACATGTTGCATCACGGTCACGTGACTTTCTCAAGGGATAAAATAAGGGGATTAAATAAAATAAAGGGATTAAATAATCATTATACTAACCTTTTGAATGTGTTAGTATCAGTTATACGCATTTATTGGATGTACTGGGAATAGTACACACACAACTACGATCTATTGCAGCAATAAGGTTGATTTGCGCACCATCTATACATTATTTGTATTTCTAAGCATATCATTTTAAGTGTGGGAACACTTTTTGTTGGTAGCAGCATATCATTTGGCCATCTTATTGATTTTATTAGGTTTTAAGGTTTTTATATTTTTACCAGCGCTTTCGTTTTTCTCTATTTTAAAATAAATAATAAAATTTTTTTTTTTTTTAAAGCGCCCCACATATGTGAGTAGCGCCCATGTATGAAAACGGTGTTCAAACCACACATGTGAGGTATCGCTGTGATTGTTAGAGTGAGAGCAATAATTCTAGCCCTAGACCTCCTCTAAACCTGTAGGGGAAAAAGTTTGTCGCCATTCCTCGAGCAGGCGTAATTTTGAAGCGTGACATGTTGGGTATCAATTTACTCAGCGTAGCATTATCTTTCACAATAAAAAAAATTGGCTAACTTTACTGTTGTCTTATTTTTTAATTCAAAAAAGATTTTTTTCCAAAAAAAGTGTGCTTGTAAGACGGTGTGACAGAAAGTATTGCAACAAGCGCCATTTTATTCTCTAGCATGTTAGAAAAAAAAAATATATATATAATGGTTGGGGGTTCTAAGTAATTTTCTAGCAAAAAAAATGATTTTAACGTGTAAACACCAAATCTCAAAATGAGGCTCTGTCCTTAAGTGGTTAAGCGGTAGATATTGTTTCATGAATTGAGCCCACTGTTCTTTTTTTGCTGTTTTTGATAGCAACTACTCATCTTGCAATGGTTGCTAAGGCCCCCAAAAGAAGTTACCAGAGCCCTCAAGAGATCACTTTGATCTAAGAGATAATTCAGTTTTTTTGAATTATAAACTTGATCTAACACATTCTGCTACTCCAGTACCATATTACATTTGGTAAGATTAGTATTTAGAAATTGAAGTTGCATATTATTTGTAAGAAATGGGTTCTTGTTAGACTAGTAGTTCCCCAGTCTTGCAGTTGAGAAGCACTGCTTGTACAGAATAGCTAGTAAAAACAGGGAGGACAAATGCCTGATTTTACTTTTGACTTTGAAGATCATTTCAGAAATTACTTATGTTGTAGCAGTAAAAAAAAATGCTAACATTAACACTTTAAAACCCCTCTGGATGCATTAATACAATACAACATTTTTTATAATTGTGGGGTAATTGTGGTTATAATGTTGGCAATATTTTAAGTAATAAATACTAGTGCTATTTAAATGTTTGGATCGTCATTGTTATATATTAATGTTTCCAAATATTACTTTTTTCAATTCACCCCTTAGTGAAAATGTGTGGTTGCGGGAGTTCCCCAATATTGCACAGGCTGGGGACATTAGGAGCAGGAGTGGGGAATGGTACCAAATACCAATGTCTATAGAAGAAATCAATGTTCACCATTCTTCATCTTGGCAGTCTTATTGTGATGGCTAGGAGAGGGAGTGATCTCTAGAAATGAGACACAGGGGGTTAGTTACTAAAACTGAATAGTGAAAAATTTGGCGCAACTCTGCATCTTCCAGGTTTTATTGGCAAAGCTTAATTGAAGGTGAAATTAGAAGCTGTTTGGCTACCATACACAGTTGCACCAGATTCTGAGTGCACCAGTTTTAGTAAATCTATCCCACAGAGCACCAGAAGGCAACAAAGAGGGAGTTTTGGTGCAGCATCTTGATAGAGGCAGCCAGGAATTTGTGGTGAGCTTAGGGATTAAAAGTGACAAGGAGGGTTGAAAATATTGGTATACATCAACCACTTGTATGCTTTTAGTAAAATGGTGAATCTGCTACTTTCAGGCTGCTACTTTCAGGAACCAGATTTTAGATTTTATAGGGCAAATTCAAGAATGCAATTACATTACTTGCTCAGTATACCTCTTGCACTGCCAATCATGCTCAGTAGGCCATTCAGAAGTTAATAGAGAATTAATTCTCATGGCAACATTGTGAGAATACATTTTATTCTTACAGAATACATAGAACTAGGATGAGTGGAAACGGTGTTGATATTGTGCAGTTTGTGGTTGTGTATTTATTAACAGGAAATTAATCAACTAGATCATAAAGCCATTCAAAGCCAGGAAGCTTATTATGCAGCACAGGTGCATGCTGAGTCAGTGATGATACAGGGGGTGGAGTCATCAGGTGACCCCCACCCCTTACCTATTTAAGAACTTATACCAGCAGGCATTTGATGGTCAGCCTTACTTGCGGGTAGAGCGTTTGTTTATTTTTCAGGTCCGGCGGTGTGGCAGCCATCATGATTGACGATGGATCTACAGGTGCATCTTCTCATAAAATTAGAATATCATCAAAAACGTTAATTTATTTTAGTAATTCAATTGAAAAAGTGAAACTTGTATATTATATAGATTTCACGCATTTCTTTCTTTTAATTTTGATTATTATGGCTTACATCTAGTGAAAACCCAAAATTCAGTACCTCAGAAATATTATATAAGACCAATAAAATAAAGGATTTTTAATACAGAAATGTTGGCTTACTGAAAAGTATTTCCATGTACAGTATAGTATGCACTCAATACTTGGTTAGGGCTCCTTTTGCCAAGTCCTGCTGGAAAATTAAATCAGATTCTCCATAAAGCTGGTGGGAAGCATGAAAAAAAATAGACATGAGACAGTTTTTGAAAATTCCTTTATTAAAAAAATTAAAAAACAATGTCCCACGATGAAGATCCATCATCAATCACAATGCCCGCCACATCGCTGGACTCAAAAAAGAAAAAAAAATTGCTCCACCCGCAAGGAAGGCTGATCACCAAATGCCTGCTCTGCTGGGTGACAGTTCTTAAATAGGTAATGGGCGTGGTCATCTGGTGATGTCACAATGTGGCCCCCCTTACCTATTTAAGAACTGTTCAACAGAGGAGCAGGCATGTGGCGGTCATCCCTCCTCCGCAGGTGGAGTGTTTTTTTCCTTTTTAAGGTCCGGCAGTGCGGCAGGCATCATGATTGACGATGGATCTACATCGGGGAACATTTTTTAATAAAGAAATTGTCAAAAACTGTCTCGTTCTTTTTTTACATTTTTTTGGGTGAATGTACCCTATACTGATTCACATGGGGGGCCGGGGCCTTGTTAAAGGGGGCTTCAGATTCTGATAAGCCCCCTGCTCACAGACTCCCCCAACCACCGACCAGGGTTGTGGGAAAGAGGCCTTTGTCCCCATTAACATGGGGACACGGTGCTTTGGGAGGCAGAGCCCCCTTTCTCCAAAGAACCCCCTATGTTGAGGGCATGTGGTCTGGTATAGTTCAGGAGGGGGGCACTTGCTCATCCCCCCTTTCCTGGCCTGCCAGGATGCATGCTCAGATAAGGGTCCTTTTTGGGGAGACCCCACACCATTTTTTTAAATTTTGGCATGGGGTTCGCCTTAAAATCCATACCAGACCCATATGGCCTAGTATAGATTAGGGAGGGGGACCCCACTACAGTTCTTCCCTTATTTATTTTTTTGCCGGCAATTATTTTTTTCACATTCAGCTGTCAGTGCACAGAAAATGTGGGTGTTTGGCGAACACCTGAACAGCGATGTTCAAGCCAAACTTATGCTCGGCCCAAACCGTTCACCCATCCCTACTGTACACTGAAACTGTACTAATAACACTGGTTTGGAAGGGGTTAACATCTAGGGGCAATCAAAGGGTTAACTATGTGCCTAACAATGTGCTGCCTTTACTTCCTGATCTGGCTGTTTTTTCACCCTGCTTTTCAGGGATAAGAATCAGCCAGATTGCTGTTTCTATGTACACAGAGTTCTATGTTTTTGTAAACAAAGAACTCTGTGTGTGATTGGACACAGCTGATCAACAGGTTTCAGACAATTTTTTACTGAGTTTACTATTTGGACAACTTATGGATTTGTACAATAATAATCTATCCCTTTCCTTTCCTCTTTTTAAGAGAGAAAAAAAAATAGATCTTCTAAGCCACTTCTAAATTTACATCCTTTTTGTGAACTGTTACCCAAAACTGCATACATAAGATTTTACAATTTTCTTTTAGATGGGCAAGATTATGCTAGAAGCTGCAAACTAACATTGAACTTTTTTTTTTCTAGTTTTGGATAGAGTGGGGAAAGATTAGAATCCTTTTTTGGAACTTTACTATTATCTGAGTCTCTATGAGAGAGATTTACCCTGGCTTCCTGTCCTGCTGATAAAAGTTTCACTAGTCCAGAAGTGAGGGAAAATCTGCAACAAAGACACACATAGACACAGGAACTGAAATACATACCTGACAGGGGTTCTAGCCTTCACCTACTCTACTAAAGAGAAATTTTTTTATTTCTGTCTGTGTTCCTCTTACTTTCTATCTGATAAACTTAGAAACTTACCCGCTTATCGACCACATCACTTAGATGTACGGCAGCAAGGCAGCTCTCCTGCGCTGGTTCAAGTACATTCCAGGTAAGGGATGCACGCACTGCCGGTGACATGGCTGTGATTGGATGTCCACCGGCACCCGCTGATCTGCGAGAAGAGACATAAAACAAGGCTCTGTTCTGTCAGCAAGGATGTAAAGGATTTTCTTTCCCTGTAATGCAGGGAATGAAAACCATTAGATCCCTTAGTAAAAACAGCACACATTTTACACACAAACACTGGTTAGGCACACATTTAACCCTTTGATCGCCCTAGATGTTTAATCATTTCCCAGCCAGTGTGATTGGTACATTGACAGTGCATATTTTTAGTACTGATCACTGTATTTATGTCACTGGTTCCCACAAAGTGTCAGTGACTGTCCGCTGCAATATTGCAGTCCTGCTACAAGTAGCTGATCGCTGCCATTACTAGTATACAAAAAAAAATGTAATAAAAAATTCCAGTGCAGCATATATCTCACAGTTTGTAGATGCCAACAATTTTGTGCAAATCAATCAGTATACGCTTCTTGGGATTTTTTTTTATAACAAAAACATGTAGCAGAATACATATTGGCCTAAATTTATGAAGGAATTAGATTTTTTTTTATTGGATATGTTTTATAGAAGAAAGTAATAATAAATGTTTTTTTCAAAATTGATGGTCTTCTTTTGTTTATAGCTCAAAAAAAAAACAAAAAACAAGAGGTGATCAAATACCACCAAAAAGAAGCTCTACTTGTGGGACAAAAGGACATACAATTAATTTGGGTGCAGTGCTACATAATCACGCAATTGTCAGTAAAAGTAACATAGGGCCATATCGTAAAAAAGGGCCTGGTCATGAAAGGGGGGGGGGGTAAATCTTTCAGAGGTCAAGTGGTTAAGTAAGGCAAATCTAACAGAGCTCTGCAAGGATTTTAATCCTTCCCTGTTCTATCCAAAAATAAGGTCAGCAGGTCACCTTGCAGAAGCGAGGAATTATTTTGACACAGGATGCCCAAAACTCAAAAGTTGTGCTGAACAAAACCTTCAAATCTACCTTACATTATCCCCTTAAGTGTGGATTGAGGAATCCCTACTTTCCTACTATTGGGTACTCCCTGAATGCAACTCATTTTTTTATTTTACTCTCCCTTCCATTCTTCTTTTTCTTACTACTTTATTTGCTTATTTATACCCCATTCTAATGTTTGTTTCACAAGCCACAGTATCCTGCATATCAAAAATTACATTCTGCTATGTCATATAAGCAATGATGACCTACAAAATATGAAACCTAAAAGACATTGACAAAAATATCATATTTTAACTTAATTGATATCGCTCTTGTGGTCCCATAATGGCTATTGTTCGAAATACTGCATTATCAGGCTCTTATGTTTAGATAAAATTTGCATCGTGACACGTATTACTGGATTTCTGCAAGCTCTGCATATTTAATTTAGTCTATAGTCAATAAAAAAGCTTATAAGAAAATAAATGTAATACTAAAATCATGTCATCATGTAGACATACACTTTTGATATGAAAAAAAAATCATTATCACTTTTCTGTACACTCTGCATTTTACTCCTGTCACCCATACATTTCTATTATGGAAATCTGTAATTTATACATTTTAGGGCCAAAAGAAGAATTCACAACCTTAATAAGAGCAGTGCTCCAGCTTAGAAAGAGATAAAATTCATGAAGAAGAGAAAAGCCAGTAAACAGCAAGCAAAATTACCAGCTGCGCACAAATGCTGCTGTCCAAATAATAAACTTTTGGCTGTAATTACTGATTGTTTTACCATGTGGCATATAGCATATCAGAATTCTCATCAACAGAACTAATTAACAAGAATGTGCTAAACTAAATGTATAAACATTTCAGATTCAATTATTGTTTACGTCTATAGGCAGTGGTTTTACTTTATATAGGTGCAAATAAAATGTGGGAATATTAAGTGCAGCGCTAATCCACATTGTGTATATATATTAAAAAAATTAGCAAATATGCAAACAGTAGGTATAACACATTGGGGCTGATTTACGAACGGTTTGCACCATGAGTTTCGGCGCACGGCGATGCGCAACGTCCATTTTCGTATTTACAAAACATTTGCCCCTGACACACATCGCTATTTCCCATTTACTATTATCTTTCCGGCGCGCGGGAGGTGGCGATCGGTGCACCGCTATAGACATGGCGCACGGCATCTTCAACTCAGGATTAAAAGAAGCTGGAAGTGCCAATATTATGGAGGTGATGTGGGGTGATGTGAGGAATTATAGTTATAGCTGTCCAAGTAACAAATATGCCCAAAATAGACTGATAAAGTAACTTTCCCTGAACAAGCCTGCTGCGCCGGCAAATACACTGCCCAAGCAGCTGCTGTTTTGGCCACACGAGATACGATTGAGACATATGTTGCAAATAGCAGCGGTGTGATCTGATGCAGTCGGTGTGCTGCCCTTAAGCTGGCCCCTGGAGGGCATCAGGCCTTGTTGGAGATGTGCCTCCTCCTCCTCCTCTCTCCTCCTATCAGGCACCCACGTGGAGTCAGTGACCTCATCATCCCCTCCCTCCTCATCACTGGAGCAATCCTGGCAGTATGATGCAGCTGGAGGAACATGACTGCCGGATTGCTGTCCTCCTTGGGCACCCCCTCTCTCTGGGCTCACGCTACTGCCTTCCTCTAGCTGGGTACCATCATCAGAGCCTTCAAAACGGCTTGGTCATCCAATCTACTAAGTCTTCGGCATGTTGCGGCTCAACACGGCCAGCTGCTGAAAAAAATTTAAAGTGTGTCCCACGACCATGTGCTGATGAGGATGCACCGTGTCCATGACTAGCACTGTTGCCTCTAGACACAGAGCCTGCTTTCCCTCTTTTATCGGCTTGTGACTCCTTGTTGGCCTTCCAGACATACTAATGGCCTGCAGGGAGATGTAGCTGCACAAAGCTGGGACGTATATATATATATATATACTGATTATACTGCAGCCAGCAGAATAAACTGCCTGCCTGTAGTGTTATTAGTACGAGAACACCGGCAATTGTATTCAGGTAAGCTTTAGGTGCACACTGTGCAAAGGACACTAAAACAAAATACTGCAGCTCCCTGCCTGTATTTGTATGAAAACACCGGCAATTGTATTCAGGTAAAGATTTAAGTGCACGCTGTGCAAAGGACACTAAAACAAAATACTGCAGCTCCCTGCCTGTATTTGTATGAGAACACCAGCAATTGTATTCAGGTAAAGCTTTAGGTGCACACTGTGCAAAGGAAACTAAAACAAAATACTGCAGCTCCCTGCCTGTATTTGTATGAGAACACCGGCAATTGTATTCAGGAAAAGCTTTAGGTGCACACTGTGCAAAGGAGACAGTACTCTAAGTGAAAATACTGCAGCTCCCTGCCTGTCAGTATATTATGAAGAGAATAACAGGAACGGATTTAGCAAAACTGAATACAGTGTATAAATATATATACAACACACCTGGGATGCATATATATCCTCTACACACTGTAACTGAAGCTAACTGACTCGCCTGCCTACTCTATCTAACTCAAATTAAATGACACTGTCTCTCTTTCTCTATGTCTTTAACCACCGCCGCAACACACTACACAAGTCTGCCATGCAGGCGGCCTTATTTAGTGTGGGGTGTGTACTAAACCCCCTGAGACATAATTGGCCAAAGCCACCCTGGGTTTGGCCAATCATGGCTCTCCATTTTTTCTGTGCTGTGATTGGCCAAAGCATGCGAGTCATAGTGCATGCTTGGTCAATCAGCAGCCAGCAATGCACTGTGATGCGGCAGTGAATTATGGGCTGTGACACGCCACTCGAATTTTGGCGCGAACGGCCCATAATGTTCGGAATTCGGCGAACGGCCGAACAGACGATGTTCGAGTTGAACATGGGTTTGACTCGAACTCAAAGCTCATCCCTAATGGTTAATGCTGAGCTCAGAGCTACTGCTTAAGAAGAGAGAAAAGGCTTATGAGGGGCTCTGAATCAAAGAAAGAACTCACTCCTGTGATGGTGAAGATGAACAGTAATAGCTTTGAGTCTCTTAGCAACATCCTTAGCAATCTACTACAAGTTTTCCAGTCAGGTTTCATCGGGTATGTAAATGGCCTACACCTATAGCAAGGTAATTATCCAACTTTAGTCAAAGCTGCACAGTTTGATTTAATCTACGGAGGGCCCTTATCTGCATAGGCAGTTTTTGGTAAAGGTGAACTATGCAAACCCTATTAAATATATACCGGTATATATATATATATATTATGAAAAAAATATATATATGTATATACAGTATCTCGCAAAAGTGAGTACACTCCTCACATTTTTGGAAATATTTTATTATATCTTTTCATGTGACAACACTGAAGAAATTACACTTTGCTACAATGTAAAGTAGTGAGTGTACAGCTTGTATAACAGTGTAAATTTGCTGTCCCCTCAAAATAACTCAACACAGCCATTAATGTCTAAACCGCTGGCCACAAAAGTGAGTACACCCCTAAGTGAACATGTCTAAATTGGGCCCAGAAGCCATTTTCCCTCCCCAGTGTCATGTGACTTGTTAGTGTTACAAGGTCTCAGGTGTGAATGGGGAGCAGGTGTGTTAAATTTGATGCTAAGGCTCTCACTCTCTCATACTGGTCACTGGAAGTTCAGCATGGCACCTCATGGCAAAGAACTCTCTGAGGATCTGAAAAAAGAATTGTTGTTCTACATAAAGATGGCCTAGGCTATAAGACGATTGCCAAGAACCTGAAACTGAGCTGCAGCACAGTGGCCAAGACCATACAGCAGTTTAACAGGAGATGTTCCACTCAGAACAGGCCTCGCCATGGTCGACCAAAGAAGCTGAGTGCACGTGCTCAGCGTCATATCCAGAGGTTGTCTTTGGGAAATAGACGTATGAGTGCTGCCAGAATTGCTGCAGAGGTTGAAAGGGTGGGGGGTCAGCCTGTCAGTTCCCAGACCATTTGCCACACACTGCATCAAATTGGTGTGCACGGCTATCGTCCCAGAAGAAAGCCTCTTCTAAAGATGATGCACAAGAAAGCCTGCAGTTTGCTGAAGACAAGCAGACTAAGGACATGGATTACTAGAACCATATCCTGTGGTCTGATGAGACCAAAATAAACGTATTTGGTTCAGATGGTGTCAAGTGTGGGTGGCGGCAGCCAGGTGAGGAGTACATAAACAATAGGGATGAGCAGAACACCCCCCCAGGTTCAGTTTGCGGCAGAACATGCAAACAGGCAAGGCTAATATGCAAGTTATTGTCCTAAAAAGTGTTTGGGGACCCGGGTCCTGCCCCAGGGGACATGTATCAATGCAAAAAAAAGTTTTAAAAATGGACGTTTTTACGGGAGCAGTGATTTTAATAATGCGTGAAAAATAAAAAACAAAAGTGAAATATTCCTTTAAATATCGTACCTGGGGGCAGGGGCATAACTAGAAATCACAGGGTCCCAGAAGAAAGCCTCTTCTAAAGCCTCTTCACCCTCCTCGTCCTGTGTGATCGGCCGGCCAGCAGAAACACTGTCTGGATAAAGGGGGCCTTGAGAGGTAAGGAAGTCCTCCTCTTCCTGCCTCAAGTGCCCTGTCCATTATTCCACGCAGCATGTGCTCCAACAGGTGGACAAGAGGGACAGTGTCACTGATGCATGCACTGTCACTGCTCACCATCCTCGTGGCCTCCTCAAATGGTGACAGGACAGTGCATGCATCCCTGATCATGGCCCACTGGCACGGGGAAAAAAAAACAAGCTCCCCTGACCCTGTCCTGGTGCCATAGTCGCACATGTACTCATTGATGGCCCTCTTCTGCGTGTGCAGCCACTGCAGCATGGCCAACGTTGAGTTCCACCTGGTGGGCATGTCACAGATTAAGCGGTTCTTGGGCAGGTTAAATCCCTTTTGGAGGTCAGCCAGCCGAGCACTTGCATTATATGACCGGCGGAAATGCACACAGACTTTCCTGGCCTGCCTCAGAAACGCTGCACCACCAAGTTAACGACGTGAGCCAAACAGGGCACATGGGTCAGTTGTTCCTGTCAGAGGGCGGAGAGGAGGTTGGTGCCATTGTCGCAAACCACCATTCCTGGCTTAAGCTGGCATGGCGTCAACCACCTCTCAGCCTGCCCCTGCAGAGCTGACAGAATCTCTGCCCCAGTGTGGCTCCTGTCCCCCAAGCTCACCAGCGCAAGCACTGCATGGCATCTTTTTGCCTGTGTACTTGTGTAGCCCCTTGAATGCCTACGGAGCACCGCTGGTTCCAGGGGCAAAGCACAGTAAGAGGCCATGGAGGAAGAAGAAGAAGAGGGGGTGGAAGAGAGAGGTGTGTAAGAATCACCAGTAGTAGCATTTTGGAGACATGGTGGCGGAACAACCTCCAACACTACTGCACCTTGTCCTGCATTCTTCCCATCTGCCAGCAGAGTCACCCAGTGCGCCGTGAATGATAGGTAACATCCCTGTCCATGCCTGCTGGACCATGAGTCAGCGGTAATATGCACCTTACCACTGACCTCCCCGTCCAGCGAGGCCAAGACATTGCCTTACACATGCCGCTAGAGAGCCGGAATCACCTTCCGTGAGAAAGTGTCGTTTGGGAACCTGACACTAAGGAACCGCACATTCCACAAACTCATGGAAGAAGGCAGAGTCTACCAACTGAAAAGGCAGCAGTTGAAGTGCTAGCAATTTAGCCAAGCTAGCATTCAACCGCTGGGTATGTGGATGGCTGAGAGTGAACTTCTTTCAGCGGTGCAGCAGCTGGGGCAGGGAAATTTGCCTGGTACAATTTGACGTTGGTGTACCGATAGCAGATTGCCCGCAAGTACTTGGCTGTGACACACCTAATTCTACACCTTCATTCCTCTCAGTGCAGGTTTCAGAGAGGACTGAAGGTATAGTGGGATTGGAGATCCCAGCTGATGAGGAGCAAGGAGAGGTCTGCTTTGTTCTTTAGTGTGGGTCTTTTAGGTACGCTTGCCAACGAACTGCATTGCAGGTCAAGCATTTGGTGCCCAAGCAGCTGCTGTTTTGGCCACACGAGATACGATTGAGACATATGTTGCAAATAGCAGCGGTGTGATCTGATGCAGTCGGTGTGCTGCCCTTAAGCTGGCCCCTGGAGGGCATCAGGCCTTGTTGGAGATGTGCCTCCTCCTCCTCCTCTCTCCTCCTATCAGGCACCCACGTGGAGTCAGTGACCTCATCATCCCCTCCCTCCTCATCACTGGAGCAATCCTGGCAGTATGATGCAGCTGGAGGAACATGACTGCCGGATTGCTGTCCTCCTTGGGCACCCCCTCTCTCTGGGCTCACGCTACTGCCTTCCTCTAGCTGGGTACCATCATCAGAGCCTTCAAAACGGCTTGGTCATCCAATCTACTAAGTCTTCGGCATGTTGCGGCTCAACACAGCCAGCTGCTGAAAAAAATTAAAAGTGTGTCCCACGACCATGTGCTGATGAGGATGCACCGTGTCCATGACTAGCACTGTTGCCTCTAGACACAGAGCCTGCTTTCCCTCTTTTATCGGCTTGTGACTCCTTGTTGGCCTTCCAGACATACTAATGGCCTGCAGGGAGATGTAGCTGCACAAAGCTGGGACGTATATATATATATATATACTGATTATACTGCAGCCAGCAGAATAAACTGCCTGCCTGTAGTGTTATTAGTACGAGAACACCGGCAATTGTATTCAGGTAAGCTTTAGGTGCACACTGTGCAAAGGACACTAAAACAAAATACTGCAGCTCCCTGCCTGTATTTGTATGAAAACACCGGCAATTGTATTCAGGTAAAGATTTAAGTGCACGCTGTGCAAAGGACACTAAAACAAAATACTGCAGCTCCCTGCCTGTATTTGTATGAGAACACCAGCAATTGTATTCAGGTAAAGCTTTAGGTGCACACTGTGCAAAGGAAACTAAAACAAAATACTGCAGCTCCCTGCCTGTATTTGTATGAGAACACCGGCAATTGTATTCAGGAAAAGCTTTAGGTGCACACTGTGCAAAGGAGACAGTACTCTAAGTGAAAATACTGCAGCTCCCTGCCTGTCAGTATATTATGAAGAGAATAACAGGAACGGATTTAGCAAAACTGAATACAGTGTATAAATATATATACAACACACCTGGGATGCATATATATCCTCTACACACTGTAACTGAAGCTAACTGACTCGCCTGCCTACTCTATCTAACTCAAATTAAATGACACTGTCTCTCTTTCTCTATGTCTTTAACCACCGCCGCAACACACTACACAAGTCTGCCATGCAGGCGGCCTTATTTAGTGTGGGGTGTGTACTAAACCCCCTGAGACATAATTGGCCAAAGCCACCCTGGGTTTGGCCAATCATGGCTCTCCATTTTTTCTGTGCTGTGATTGGCCAAAGCATGCGAGTCATAGTGCATGCTTGGTCAATCAGCAGCCAGCAATGCACTGTGATGCGGCAGTGAATTATGGGCTGTGACACGCCACTCGAATTTTGGTGCGAACGGCCCATAATGTTCGGAATTCGGCGAACGGCCGAACAGACGATGTTCGAGTTGAACATGGGTTTGACTCAAACTCAAAGCTCATCCCTAATGGTTAATGCTGAGCTCAGAGCTACTGCTTAAGAAGAGAGAAAAGGCTTATGAGGGGCTCTGAATCAAAGAAAGAACTCACTCCTGTGATGGTGAAGATGAACAGTAATAGCTTTGAGTCTCTTAGCAACATCCTTAGCAATCTACTACAAGTTTTCCAGTCAGGTTTCATCGGGTATGTAAATGGCCTACACCTATAGCAAGGTAATTATCCAACTTTAGTCAAAGCTGCACAGTTTGATTTAATCTACGGAGGGCCCTTATCTGCATAGGCAGTTTTTGGTAAAGGTGAACTATGCAAACCCTATTAAATATATACCGGTATATATATATATATTTATGAAAAAAAAATATATATGTATATACAGTATCTCGCAAAAGTGAGTACACTCCTCACATTTTTGGAAATATTTTATTATATCTTTTCATGTGACAACACTGAAGAAATTACACTTTGCTACAATGTAAAGTAGTGAGTGTACAGCTTGTATAACAGTGTAAATTTGCTGTCCCCTCAAAATAACTCAACACAGCCATTAATGTCTAAACCGCTGGCCACAAAAGTGAGTACACCCCTAAGTGAACATGTCTAAATTGGGCCCAGAAGCCATTTTCCCTCCCCAGTGTCATGTGACTTGTTATGCCTCGTACACACGTACGGACTTTTGCCGGCGGACCTAAGTCCAGCGGACAATCCGCTGGACTTTCCGGCTAGGTCCGCTGGACTTTCCGAGGGTGTGGACTTGCCCACACACGCACGGACTTGTCCAGCGGATAATCCGCCGGCCAAAAGTCCGCGGGACTTTTGAAAATGAACGGACTTGCCCACACACGGAGCAGTCCGTTCATTTCGAACGTAACTTCAGGTTACGTAGCTAGCGTAGGCAGTAAATGCCGCCGCGCTAGCTCCGTGACCTGGCATGGATTTAAAGGGAATCCCCACGCCGAAAAAAACGGCGTGGGGGTTCCCCCCAAATCCATGTCAGACCCTCATCCGAGCACGCAGCCTGGCAGGCCAGGAAAGGGGTGGGGACGAACGAGCGCCCCCCCCCCCCTCCTGAGCCGTACCAGGCCGCGTGCCCTCAACATGGGGGGTGCCCTGGGGAAAGGGGGGCCGTGCGGCCCCCCCACCCCAAAGCACCTTGTCCCCATGTTGATGAGGACAAGGGCCTCTTCCCGACAACCCTGGCCGTTGGTTGTCGGGGTCTGCGGGCGGGGGCTTATCGGAATCTGGGAACCCCCTTTAATAAGGGGGCCCCCAGATACCGGCCCCCCCCCACCCTATGTGAATGAGTATGGGGTACGATGTACCCCTACCCATTCACCTAAGGTGTAAAATGTAAAGTAAAAAAAAACACCCACACTTTTGAAAAAATAGTTTATTGCACTGCTCCGGGGGTCTTCTTCCGTCTTGGGGTCTTCTCGCCGGACTCCCCCGCCATTTACCAAGCTCTTTTACCGAGCGAGGGGAGTCCGGCTACCTTCTTCGTCGTCGCCGCCGTCTGGGGGTCTCGATCCGCCTTCGGGGGTCTTCCGGGGGTCTCTTCTGTTCTTGCGGCGGTCGTCGTCTTCCGCGCCGCCGGCGCCTTCTTCTTCTTGTCCTCCTTCTTGTCCTTCTTGTTCTTCTTCTTCTTCCGATGTTGACCCGACGCTCTCTCTGCCCGGAATGCCTGTGCCGCTCTGAGCTCGGACTTATATAGGGACATGGGCGACAGGGTCACATGTTCATGTCACATGGTGACCCCGCCCCCTTGCGATGTCACAGTCCCAGCATCCTCCGGGACTGTGACAACACAAGGGGGCGGGGTCACCATGTGACATGTGCATGTGACCCTGTCGCCCATGTCCCTATATAAGTCCGAGCTCAGAGCGGCACAGGCATTCCGGGCAGAGAGAGCGTCGGGTCAACATCGGAAGAAGAAGAAGAACAAGAAGGACAAGAAGGAGGACAAGAAGAAGAAGGCGCCGGCGGCGCGGAAGACGACGACCGCCGCAAGAACAGAAGAGACCCCCGGAAGACCCCCGAAGGCGGATCGAGACCCCCAGACGACGGCGGCGACGACGAAGAAGGTAGCCGGACACCTCCCCTCGTGAAAGAGCTAGGTAAAAGAGCAGAAGAGAGGGGAGGAGTCCGGCGAGAAGACCCCCAAGACGGAAGAAGACCCCCGAAGGCGGATCGAGACCCCCAGACGGCGGCGACGACGAAGAAGGTAGCCGGACTCCCCTCGCTCGGTAAAAGAGCTTGGTAAATGGCGGGGAAGTCCGGCGAGAAGACCCCCAAGACGGAAGAAGACCCCCGGAGCAGTGCAATAAACTATTTTTTCAAAAGTGTGGGTGTTTTTTTTTACTTTACATTTTACACCTTAGGTGAATGGGTAGGGGTACATCGTACCCCATACTCATTCACATAGGGTGGGGGGCCGGTATCTGGGGGCCCCCTTATTAAAGGGGGTTCCCAGATTCCGATAAGCCCCCCCGCCCGCAGACCCCGACAACCAACGGCCAGGGTTGTCGGGAAGAGGCCCTTGTCCTCATCAACATGGGGACAAGGTGCTTTGGGGTGGGGGGGCCGCACGGCCCCCCTTTCCCCAGGGCACCCCCCATGTTGAGGGCACGCGGCCTGGTACGGCTCAGGAGGGGGGGGGGGGCGCTCGTTCGTCCCCACCCCTTTCCTGGCCTGCCAGGCTGCGTGCTCGGATGAGGGTCTGACATGGATTTGGGGGGAACCCCCACGCCGTTTTTTCGGCGTGGGGATTCCCTTTAAATCCATGCCAGGTCACGGAGCTAGCGCGGCGGCAGTAACTGCCTACGCTAGCTACGTAACCTGAAGTCACGTGCTAAATGAACGGACTTGCCGATGAGCGGCAAGTCCGTTCATTTCAAAAGTCCCGCGGACTTGCCCACTAACGGCGGGATTGTCCGCTGGACTTCCAAGTCCAGCGGATAATTTGAGAACAAAACCTGAAACTTTAGTCCGCCGTACTTTGGCGCCAAAAAGTCCGCCGGCGCCCACACACGAGGGGATTATCCTCTGGACTTCAGTCCAGAGGATAATCCCGCGGGATTGTCCCTTCGTGTGTACGCGGCCTTAGTGTTACAAGGTCTCAGGTGTGAATGGGGAGCAGGTGTGTTAAATTTGGTGCTAAGGCTCTCACTCTCTCATACTGGTCACTGGAAGTTCAGCATGGCACCTCATGGCAAAGAACTCTCTGAGGATCTGAAAAAAGAATTGTTGTTCTACATAAAGATGGCCTAGGCTATAAGACGATTGCCAAGAACCTGAAACTGAGCTGCAGCACAGTGGCCAAGACCATACAGCAGTTTAACAGGAGATGTTCCACTCAGAACAGGCCTCGCCATGGTCGACCAAAGAAGCTGAGTGCACGTGCTCAGCGTCATATCCAGAGGTTGTCTTTGGGAAATAGACGTATGAGTGCTGCCAGAATTGCTGCAGAGGTTGAAAGGGTGGGGGGTCAGCCTGTCAGTTCCCAGACCATTTGCCACACACTGCATCAAATTGGTGTGCACGGCTATCGTCCCAGAAGAAAGCCTCTTCTAAAGATGATGCACAAGAAAGCCTGCAGTTTGCTGAAGACAAGCAGACTAAGGACATGGATTACTAGAACCATATCCTGTGGTCTGATGAGACCAAAATAAACGTATTTGGTTCAGATGGTGTCAAGTGTGGGTGGCGGCAGCCAGGTGAGGAGTACATAAACAATAGGGATGAGCAGAACACCCCCCCAGGTTCAGTTTGCGGCAGAACATGCAAACAGGCAAGGCTAATATGCAAGTTATTGTCCTAAAAAGTGTTTGGGGACCCGGTCCTGCCCCAGGGGACATGTATCAATGCAAAAAAAAGTTTTAAAAATGGACGTTTTTACGGGAGCAGTGATTTTAATAATGCGTGAAAAATAAAAAACAAAAGTGAAATATTCCTTTAAATATCGTACCTGGGGGCAGGGGCATAACTAGAAATCACAGGGCCCCATAGCAAAATGTTGCATGGGTCCGTCCCTGCAAACAGCCCCCCCCACAAAAAAAATTAACTAATGCCATTGAACAACAGATTACAACACCCATGTGGCACAGTACCCAGGCAACAGCTTATATTAATTTTGAACAACAAAGTATGCAGTATACTGTATGCAGCCCATAAAGGACACGCTGACCTCCATGCCTTCTAACCAACTTCTGTTCTGTTATATAAAATGAAATAGTTAAACTCACCATAATGCAGAAACAGTGGGAGCCCTGAGCGTGTCACTCGCCACCATCGCCTGCCACCAGATGCAATTTTTCACGGAATGTCACCTGCCACACGTTGCGGATTGTCCACTTGCCACATCGCCTGCCACCAGATGCAGATTGTCACTTGTCACACGTTGCGGAATGTCACCTGCCACATGTTGCGAATTGTCCACTTTCCACGTCCCGGATTGTCACTTGCCACGTCACCTGCCACGCATTACGGATTGTCACTTGCCATGTCCCAGATTGTCACTTGCCACATCAACTGCCACACATTAGGGATTGTCACTTGCCATGTCCCAGATTGTCACTTGCCATGTCACCTGCCACACATTATGGATTGTCACTTGCCACGTCCCAGATTTTCACTTGCCACACATTATGGATTGTCACTTGCCACGTCCCGGATTGTCACTTGCCACACATTACAGATTGTCACTTGTCATGTCGCCTGCCACACATTATGGATTGTCACTAGCCACATCACGGATTGTCACTTGCCACGTCACCTGCCACACATTATGGATTTCACTTGCCACTTTGCCTGCCACGTTACAGATTGTCACTTGCCATGTCACCTGCCACACATTACGGATTGTCACTTGCCATGTCCCGGATTGTCACTTGCCACGTCACCTGCCACACATTACGGATTGTCACTTGCCACGTCGCCTGCCACACGTTATGGATTGTCACTTGCCACGTCACCTGCCTGTTATGGATTAACACTTGCTGTGTCACTTTCCTGCTGTGTTCCAGAGTCAGGCAGCAGATTATCAGTCAGGCAGCAGAGAGATAATGTCATCTTTCTGCTTCCCGTGGCTGCCTGCACAGTGAGGGGGGAACTGCACTGCAGCTCCATGATGGGCCAGCCCGCTCACCCATGAGCCGCCCAGCTCTCTCACCAACTGAGCTGCCTGACAACCCTCAGAGCCGCCTGCGCTCTCACCCGTGGACCCTCGGAAGCCACCCGCTCTCACCCGCGGAGCCGCCTGTCCTCACTGGGCCCCACTCGGCTGAGGGCCCCATAGCGCCCACGTGTGTTGCTATGGTGATAGTTCCGCCACTGACTGGGGGGTGTCTATAGTATGCCTGTAAAGTTGCACATGTTTCCCGTGTTTAGAACAGTCCCTGCACAAAACGACATTTCTAAAGGAAAAAAAGTAATTTAAAACTGCTTGCGGCTGTAATGTAATGTTGCCCCCCCAGCCCATTAATAGGCCCTTTGGGTCTGGTATGGATATTAAGGTGAACCCCGCACTCAAATAAAAAAAAGTGGGGCCCCTGGCCCTATATACTCTGAACAGCAGTATACAGACGGTCCCCAGGTTAAAAACAAGATAGGGACTGTAGGTTTGTTCTTAAGTTGAATCTGTGTGTAATTTGGAGCAGGTACATTTTCTAAGTGTAGCTCCAGCCAAAAAATCTATTTAAAAGCTTTTTGGATAACATAGGGAAGGTTATCATCACCCCTGTAACATTAGTTTTGCTGTCTGTGCCCCTGTTCAGAAGATTTCACCTCACTTTCTGTCCAAATGAGAACTGGATTTTGAAAATGTTGGGTTGTTGTAGAAACAAGGATTGGTGCTAAAGCATCAGTGGAGACATCTTTTTTTCACATATTAACTCTTACAGGAGAGAATTTCTCTTCAGAGGGGTAGACTTCCTCTCACTTCCTGTTGTCTCCCTCTGTTTGTAAGTAGGAGTCGTTTGTAATTTCGATCTTTGAAAATAGAGCCTGCCCTATACACTCTGTGAAAATTTGCGCCTTAGGTGTTGGTGGTACCAGAACACTGTAAGCCCTCACAGTCACTCTTGGTGGGCGCTGTAACGGGCCCTGCTGCAAAATATTATATCAAGAATTGTAATTACATGCCCTGTTAAACAGGGGCAGAAAAATTGGGTCTTAGGCAGTGGTGGTCATGACACAACACTGTAACCCCTCACAGATACTCTTGTTGGGCGCAGGAACGGCCCTGCTGTGAAATATTAAATCAAAAGTTTTAATTACGTGCCCCTATTAAACTGGGGCATAAAAATTGGGCCTTAGGCAGTGGTGGTGGTGATGGCACAAAACTATAACCCCTCACAGATACTCTTGTTGGGCGCAGGAAGGGGCCGTGCTGTGAAATATTAGATCAAAAATTGTAATTTCACGCCCTTGTTAAACAGGGGCATAAAAATTGGGGCTTAGGTGGTGGTGCCACAACACTGTAACCCCTCACAGATACTCTTGTTGGGCGCAGAAACGGGCCCTGCTGTGAAATATTAGATCAAAAATTGTAATTACACGCCCCTGTTAAACAGGTGCAGAAAAATTGGGTCTTAGGCAGTGGTGGTGGTGCCACAACACTGTAACCCCTCACAGATTCTGTTGTTGAGCACAGGAATGAGCCCTGCTGTGAAATATTAGAGCAAATATTGCAATTACATGCCCCTGTTAAACGGGCAGAAAAATTGGGCCTTTGGCAGTGGTGGTGGCGCAACACTGCAACCCCTCACAGATACTCTAGTTGAGCACAAGAACGAGCCCTGCTGCAAAATATTACAGCAAAAATTTGAATTACACCCCTCTGTTAAACAGGAGCAGAAAAATTGGGCCTTCAGCACTGGTGGTGGTGACACAACACTGCAACCCCTCACAGATACTCTAGTTGAGCGCTAGAACGAGCCCTGCTGCAAAATATTACAGCAAAAATTGTAATTACACGCCCCTGTTAAACAGGAGCAGAAAAATTGGGCCTTAGGCACTGGTGGTGGTTCCACAACACTGCAACCCCTCACAGATACTCTAGTTGAGCGCAAGAACGAGCCCTGCTGCAAAATATTACAGCAAAATTATAATTATACACCCCTGTTAAACAAAAAATTGGGCCTTAGGCACTGGTGGTGCTCTGAAACAAAAATGTTCTTATAAGCTATCAACATGAACATTGAGGAGGAATAGGATAGTCACTCAGCATAACAGGATAGTCACTCAGCATAGGCAGTTTTCAAGGGATCTCACATTCATAGAAAAATTAATCGGTTATAGGAATGAGCCGAACACCCCTGGGTTCGGTTCGCACCAGAACCTGCGAGCGGACCGAAAGTTTGCACGAACGTTAGAACCCTATTAGTTACAATGGACGCGAACGTTCAAAATCTAAAGTGCTAATTATTACGGCCAATATGCATGTTATAAAAAAGGTTTGGGGACCCGGGTCCTGCCCCAGGGGACATTTATCAATGCAAAAATACGTTTTAAAAATGGAAGTTTTTTTCTGGAGCAGTCATTTTAATGATGCATTAAGTGAAAAAAAAGTGAAATATTCCTTTAAATATGGTACCTGGGGGGTGTCTAAAGTATGCCTGTGAAGTGACATGTGTTTCCCGTGTTTAGAACTGTGCCTGCACAAAATGAAATTTGGAAAGGAAAAAAAGAAGCCATTTAAAACTGCTTGCGGCTTTAATGTCATGTCTTGTCCAGGCAAGATGGATGAAAATCTTTGAGAAAAATGGCATGGCTACCCCATCCCCCCCCACCCCAGCCCATTATCAGCCCCTTTGGGTCTTGTATGGATATTAAGGGGAACCCTGCACCCAAAATAAAACCCTATACCTAAAACCCTATATACTCTGAACCGCAGTATACAGGCTGTGCAAACAAGACAGGGACTGTAGGTATATACTGTATGTATGTATGTATGTATGGACTGTTGGTGTATACTGTGCTGTGCTGGAGGCACACAAAACACACTAACTCCTGCAGATGGCTGTCTTAGGTGACAACAGGGCAGATACAGTGTAAGGTGGTTTAGTGTGCTACTGCTGTGCTATACTCACACAGCACACACACACACTAACTCCTGCAGATGGCTGGATTGGTAAAGAACAGCACTGAGAAGAACACACTATCCCTGCCTATTTTTCCTCTATCCCTACACTTTCCCCACACGCAAAGGCTGAGAAGAATACACTATCCCTGCCTATTTTTCCTCTTTCCCTACACTTTCCCCACACAGAAATGATTCACATATAGTGTGTACATGTACAGTACACTGTCACTGTTCCTCAAGCCGGAACACACTACACAAGGCCATCAGCACGGCGGCCTTATATAGTGTGGGGCGTTTACTTAACCCCCTGAGCTATAATTGGCCACAGGCATCCTGCCTGTGGCCAATTATTGCTCTCCTCGCCGCTGGCTCTATGATTGGCCAAGCATGCGGGGTCACAGTGCATGCTTGGCCAATCATCAGCCAGCAAATGCACTGCGACTGGCGCAGTGCATTGTGGACCGTTCGCATCACACGAATTTGATGCAAATGGCCCTCAGAGATCTGCCCTCGAAGAGCGGACGAACGGCCGATGTTCGATTCGAACATGGGTTTGAATTGAACACCGGGCCCATCCCTAATCGGTTACATCAACATCAGGTGCTTGGTAGCTGGTGATCCAAGACTGATTCATTTTTATGAAGGTGAGCCGATCAACTGAGTCTGTGGACAGACGCACTCTGTGATTGGTTACAAAGCCTCCAGCAGCACTGAATGTGAGTTCAGAAAGAACTCTGGATGCAGGACAGGCCAGTAGCTCAATTGCATATTGTGCAAGCTCTGGGCAGTGATCCATCCTCAAGACCCAGTAACTCAGTGGATTTTCGGTTGGAAAGGTCTCCAAGTCTGATCTTGCCCTTAGGTATTCCTGCACCATGTAAATCAGACGCTGGTGATGGTTGCTTGAACCGAACAGACCTTGGGGCTGCAGACTAAAGAATTGTCTCAACGCATCGGTCAGCCGGCCACCTTCTCCACCGCTCCTTCTGTGACACATCAACACGTTGTCCAGGGGGACCAGGAAATTGTAACCTCCCAGGCTCTGGAAACGCATTGCACAAACCTTTCTTCAAGGCCTCCCAAAGATGTTTTATCCTCTGCTCCCTCTGTGAAGGCTGGATAAGTTCCACAATCTTACCCTTGTAACGTGGATCAAGGGGTTGCCAGCCAGTAATGATCCCTCTCTTCGATAACATGAATCCAAAGGTCCTTTCGCAGGATTTGCAGGATCAGGAAGGCCATGCAGCAAAGGTTTGCTGAGGCATTCGATCCGGAGTCCTCTGGGTCACTAAGGATAACATGATCCACAGCCACCTCCTCCCAGCCACATACAAGTCCATGGGTTTCTGGGGACTGAAAATGATCCCTTGAAGACTGCTGCTGATGCTGAGTGCTAGGCTCCACCTCAATGCTGACACAATACTCATCCTCCTCCTCTTCCTGTGTGATTGGCGGGCCCGCAGGAATACTGTCAGGATAAAGGGGGCCTCGAGAGGTAAGGAAGTCCTCCTCTTCCTCCCTCTGTTCTGCCTCAAGTGCCCTGTCCATTATTCCACGAAGCGTGTGCTCCAACAGGAAGTCAAGAGGGTCAGTATCACTGATGCATGCACTTTCACTGCTCACCATCCTCATGGCCTCCTCAAATGGTGACAGGACAGTGCATGCATCCTTGATCAGTAGCCACTGGCATGGCGAAAAAAAGCCAAGCTACCCTGAAACTGTCCTGGTGCCATACTCACACAGGTACTCATTGATCGCCCTCTGCTGTGTGTGCAGCCGCTGCAGCATTGCCAACGTTGAGTTCCACCTGGTGGGCATGTCACAAATGAGGTGGTTCTTGGGCAGGTTGCATACCTTTTGAAGGTCAGCCAGCCGAGCACTGGCATTATATGACCGGCGGAAATGCCCACAGACTTTCCTGGCCTGCCTCATGAGATCCTGTAAGATCCTGTAAGCCCGGGTACCTACACAAGAACCACTGTACCACCAAATTAAGGACGTGAGCCAAACAGGTAACATGGGTCAAGTGTCCCTGTCAGAGAGGAGGTTGGTGCCATTGTCACAAACCACTATTCCTGCCTGAAGCTGGCGTGGCGTCAACCACCTCTGAGTCTGCCCCTACAGAGCTGACAGAATCTCTTCCCCAGTGTGGCTCCTGTTCCCTAAGCAGACCAACTCAAGCAACGCATGGCATCTTTTTGCCATGCTTGCGTAGCCCCTTGAACGCCTATGGAGCACCGCTGGTTCAGAGGAGAAATCTGCAGCGGAAGAGGCCATAGAGGAAGAAGAAGAGGAGGGGGTGGAGGAGAGAGGTGTGACAGAATCACCACTACTAACATTTTGGAGGTGTGGTGGCGGAACAAGCTCCAACAATACTGCACCCTGTCCTGCATCCTTCTCAGCTGCCAGCAGACTTACCCAGTGCGCCATGAAAGAAAGTAACGTCCCTGTCCATGCCTGCTGGACCATGAGTCAGCGGTAATATGCACCTTACCGCTGACCACCTTGTCCAGCGAGGCCAAGACATTGCCTTCCACATGCCGGTAGAGAGCTGGAATGGCCTTCCGTGAAAAGAAATGGCTTTTGGGAACCTGCCACTGAGGTACTGCACATTCCACAAATTCACGAAAGGGGGCAGAGTCTACAGGCTGAAAAAAGCAGCAGTTGGAGTGCTAGCAATTTAGCCAAGCTAGCATTCAGCTGCTGAGCATGTGGATGGCTGGGACCAAATTTCTTTTGACGGTTTAGAAACTGGGATAGGGAAATTTGCCTGCTACAACCGGATGTTGGTGTAGCGATAGCAGATTGCCTGCAAGTACTTGGCACACCTAATTCTACACCTTCATTCCTCTCAGTGCAGGTTTCTGAGAGGACTGAAGGTATAATGGGGTTGGAGATCCCAGCTGATGAGGAGCAAGGAGATGTCTGCCTTGTTCTTTCGTGTGGGTCTTTTAAGTACTGTTGCCAAGGGACTGCATGGGAGGTCGTCATATGTCTGCTGTTTTGGCCATGCTTGATACACTTCATATATATGTTGCAAACAGCAACGGTGCGATCTGCTGCACGTGTATCAAAAAAGGCCCACACCAAAGAACTTTTTAAAATACGTGGGGAGTCAGCAGCGCCCTGCACATGCGTAGCTCTGCTTTCTGATGCAGTCGGGTGGCTGCCCTTAAGCTGGCCCCTGGAGGGCAACATGCCTCATTGGAGATGTGCCTCCTCCTCCTCTCTTCTATCAGGCACCCATGTAGAGTCAGTGACCTCATCATCCCCTCCCTCCTCCCCTACCGAAAGGTACCCTGCCTTTGGCCAATTATGGCTCTCTTAGCTGAGGGCACTGTGATTGGCCAAAGCATGCAGGTCATGGTGCATGCTCTGGCCAATCATCATACTGCAATGCACTGTGCTCCCGCAGTGCATTATGGGCTGTTACGCGCTGCTCGAATTTGGCGCGAATGGCCCATAATGTTTGGTTTTTGGCGAAGGGGCGAACAGAAAGCTCATCCCTAATAAACAAGTGTTTCTTGCCTACAGTCGAGCATGGTGGTGGGAGTGACATGGTCTGCGGCTGCATGAGTGCTGCCAGCACTGGAGAGCTACAGTTTATTGAGGGAACCATGAATGCCAACATGTACTGTGACATACTGTAGCAGAGCATGATCCCCTCCCTTCGGAGACTGGGCCACAGGGCAGTATTCCAACATGATAACGACCCCAAACACACCTCCAAAATGACCACTGCCTTGCTAAAGAAGCTGAGGGTAAAGGTGATAGACTGGCCAAACATGTCTCCAGACCTAAACCCTATTGAGTATCTTGGGGAATCTTCAAACCGAACGTGGAGGAGCACAAGGTCTTTAACCACTTCCCAACCGGCGCACGATGATGTATGTAGGCAGAATGGCACGGACAGGCATAAGGGCGTACAGGTACGTCCCATTAAGAATGCCGCCACGCCATCGCGTGCGCGCCACCGGCCGGTACCCCCGTGAGTCCGGTCGCGGGTCCCGCGGACTCGACCGCCGTGGGGATACCCGTGATCGTCTCACGAGAAGGCTGAACGGGGAGATGCAGAAGTAAACAGCATCTCCCCATTCTGCCTAGCAAGTGACACTGATCTCTGCTCCCTCTGATTGGAGCAGAGATCAGTGTTCACTAACACACAACCACGCCCCCACAATTAGTAACACGCCCCTAGGAACACTTAACCCCTACACTGCCACCCCCTGGTTAACCCCTTCACTGCCAGTGTCATTTACACAGGAATCAGTGCATTTAAGTAGCACTGATTGCTGTATAAATGACAATGGTCCCAAAAATGTGTCAAAAATGTCGGATGTGTCTGCCATATTGTCGCAGTCACCATAAAAAACGCTGATCGCCGGCATTACTAGTAAAAAATAATTATTAATAAAAAATGCTATAAAACTATCCCCTATTTTGTAAACGCTATAACTTTTGCGCAAACCAATCAATAATCGCTTATTGTGATTTTTTTACCAAAAATATGTAGAAGAATAAGTATCTGCCCAAACTGAAGAAAAAAAATGTTTTATATATTTTTGGGGATATTTATTATAGCAAAAAGTAAAAAATAATGCTTCTTTTTCAAAATTGACGCTTTTTTTTTGTTTATAGCGCAAAAAAAAAAACGCAGGGGCGATCAAATACCACCAAAAGAAAGCTCTATTTGTGGGAAAAAAAGGACGTCAATTTTGTTTGGGAGCCACGTTGCATGACCGCGCAATTGTCAGTTAAAGCAACGCAGTGCAGAATCGCAAAAAGTGGTCTGGTCTTAAGCCAGCAAAATGGTCCGGTCTGAAAGTGGTTAAAATCCACCAGCTCTGTGATGTTGTCATGGAGGAGTGGAAGAGGACTCCAGTGGCAACCTGTGAAGCTCTTGTGAACTCCATGCCCAAGAGGGTTAAGGCAGTGCTGGAAAATAATGGTAGCCACACAAAGTATTGACACTTTGGGCCAAATTTGGAAATGTTCCTGATGAAGTCATGTGATGTGACGACACTAGTAGGAAAATAGACTACACTTGGACACCGGAAGTGACATCCGGACCACGAGCACGGCGCTCGTTTTTACACTGAATTCTGTCTGTCTGAAATTGTGAGTACCCCTGTGTTTTATTTGCGGTTTTATTAAATAAACTGTACCTACTTCACTATCTGGGGCTCCTTCCTCTTCCCTCCATGATTTACATGTTTGCTACCTGGGAGGACTACAAGTAAAAAAATACCCCTGATGTGCAGTGAGTGAAATAATACCTCTGATGTGGTGAGAGTGACAAACCAAGCCCCAATACACACCCAGGATACAGAGCTCAGGAGAGCAATATTGTTCTATGCTGTTTATCTTACAGCAGTGAGGAAAGGAGCCACTGCATCCGTTATTTGCGGGCACCCAGAGGAGTACGGTTTTGATCACCTCGCACACATCGAGTCATAGAGTGCTATCTCCCCTGCATCTTTGGACGGACTTTATCCATCACACTCCATTTAAATGGAGATTCACCATTTCTGTGGACGTTACTTGTCACCTAGTTTGACACAGCCACATTACATCCCTGTGGATGATTTTTTTCTTGTCGCA
This sequence comes from Lithobates sylvaticus, assembly GCA_028564925.1. NCBI lineage: Eukaryota > Metazoa > Chordata > Amphibia > Anura > Ranidae > Lithobates > Lithobates sylvaticus. The sequence continues at coordinate 167,924,900 of CM053028.1, forward strand.
CTTTATATTTACCCATTTTTCTGGACAATCACCGTTTGCACTGCGTATATATATATTTTATATATTTTGATATATTTTTTTTATATATATATCTATATCTATATATATATATATACATCTATATATATATATAGATCTATATATATATATATAGATATATATATATATATATATAGATATATATATATATATATATATATATATATATATATATATATATATATATATACAGTGCCTTGCGAAAGTATTCGGCCCCCTTGAACTTTTCTACCTTTTGCCACATTTCAGGCTTCAAACATAAAGATATAAAATTTTAATTTTTTGTGACGAATCACCAACAAGTGGGACACAATTGTGAAGTGGAACGAAATCTATTGGATATTTTAAACTTTTTTAGCAAATAAAAAACTGAAAAGTGGTGCGTGCTAAATTATTCGGCCCCTTTACTTTCAGTGCAGCAAACTCACTCCAGAAGTTCAGCAAGGATCTCTGAATGATCCAATGTTGTCCTAAATGACTGATGGTGATAAATAGAATCCACCTGTGTGTAATCAAGTCTCTGTATAAATGCACCTGCTCTGTGATAGTCTCAGGGTTCTGTTGAAAGCGCAGAGAGCATCATGAAGACCAAGGAACACACCAGGCAGGTCCGTAATACTGTTGTGGAGAAGTTTAAAGCCGGATTTGGATACAAAAAGATTTCCCAAGCTTTAAACATCCCAAGGAGCACTGTGCAAGCGATCATTTTGAAATGGAAGGAGTATCAGACCACTGCAAATCTACCAAGACCTGGCTGTCCCTCTAAACTTTCAGCTCAGACAAGGAGAAGACTGATCAGAGATGCAGCCAAGAGGCCCATGATCACTCTGGATGAACTGCAGAGAACTACAGCTGAGGTGGGAGAGTCTGTCCATAGGACAACAATCAGTCGTACACTGCACAAATCTGGCCTTTATGGAAGAGTGACAAGAAGAAAGCCATTTCTCAAAGATATCCATAAAAAGTCTTGTCTAAAGTTTGCCACAAGCCACCTGGGAGACACACCAAACATGTGGAAGAAGGTGCTCTGGTCCGATGAAACCAAAATCAAACTTTTTGGCCACAATGCAAAACGATATGTTTGGCGTAAAAGCAACACAGCTCATCACCCTCAACACACCATCCCCACTGTCAAACATGGTGGTGGCAGCATCATGGTTTGGGCCTGCTTTTCTTCAGCAGGGACAGGGAAGATGGTTAAAATTGAGGGGAAGATGGATGCAGCCAAATACAGGACCATTCTGGATGAAAACCTGTTGGAGTCTGCAAAAGACCTGAAAGTGGGACGGAGATTTATCTTCCAACAAGACAATGATCCCAAACATACAGCAAAATCTACAAAGGAATGGTTCACAAATAAACGTATCCAGGTGTTAGAATGGCCAAGTCAAAGTCCAGACCTGAATCCAATCGAGAATCTGTGGAAAGAGCTGAAAACTGCTGTTCACAAACGCTCTCCATCCAACCTCACTGAGCTCGAGCTGTTTTGCAAGGAAGAATGGGCAAGAATTTCAGTCTCTCGATGTGCAAAACTGATAGAGACATACCCCAAGCGACTTGCAGCTGTAATCGCAGAAAAAGGTGGCTCTACAAAGTATTAACGCAAGGGGGCCGAATAATTTTGCACGCCCAACTTTTCATTTTTTTATTAGTTAAAAAAGTTTCAACAATCCAATAGATTTCGTTCCACTTCACAATTGTGTCCCACTTGTTGGTGATTCTTCACAAAAAATTTTAATTTTCTATCTTTATGTTTGAAGCCTGAAATGTGGCAAAAGGTTGAAAAGTTCAAGGGGGCCGAATACTTTCGCAAGGCACTGTATATATATATATATATATATATATATATATATATATATATATTGTATTGCATTTTTGCATAGATATATACTTTTTTGCACATTCTGTTTACACTTTGGATCACAGATGCAGTCCATTCTTTTAATACTATTGCTTATTTATTGCACCATTTTGCACCGATTCACTCTGATTAGGATTTGAACACCAGTGTGTTTATTTGCTGCATCTAAATATCATCCCATGTTTTAGCACATTTATTTATTTATTTATTTTGCTGTTTCTAGCACAATATTATTAGTTTTAGCAAGATTTCCACACTCAGATATAATTATAATTTTATTTAGAGGATTTTATTGTTTATATCTATCCACAGATATATATTTTACTTTTAGAGAATCTATTGCTTATATTTATCTGGAGCGCAACACCATATATTAATTTTTTACACATTTTATAGGGTGGGGTTTGCACCCCTGTCAGTGGTTTGCTGCAACCAAATTTACTTAATTTTAATATTTATATATCCACTATTTTATCGGTTCCTGGGTACACCACTATAGTAGCGCGGGAATACCTACTTACCTGCATGTTAAAATACTTATCTTTTTCCCTATTATAGTGATCTTCACTATTCAGCCCTGCCCAGCACTGCATAGTCTTTGCAACAAAAGCATCCTTACTGGGTCCTCTCTTCACTGTCCTATTCATTCTTATGGGTGAGCTACTGTGCTAGATGAATGGAGGTTGCCATGAATACAGACATCTTGTATCTGGGAAAGAAAATGATGCAGCTTACTCTGTTTTAAACATTTTCAAAAGACTTGTGTGACAGACCCAACCAGAACAGGGGCTTTTGGAGGGGACTGCAGAGTAGCCTCTTGCCCATGGACTATGGGTTGTGGCTTTTGAGAGGTATGTGCCTGGGGGACCTATGTAGTGACTGTGCTTCAGATTCGGGTCCTCTCTGAAAACTGAAAACACACAGACTCTGGGAACCTAGGACCTGGATACAGATTTTGGGCCTCTGTGCTTTACCCCCCCCCCCCAGACTTAGACACTCTAAGCAGAAGATTATTGATTGCTTTAATCCCCCCCCCCCCCAGATTTAGACACTCTAAGCAGAAGATTATAATCTGCTTAAAACAACCTGATGCTGAGGTCTCCTGCTGCTATGTGTAATCTGTTTGTTAAAGTTTTACTAAACCTAAGATGCTACATTCACTATATGTGGTCTCCCACTGTACACAAAATGAAATGCAATTAGTTAGGTAAATATAAACTGATAAATATTTTTTCCCATCAGCAGTACATAGCAGTCTTGTGACTTCTATTAGTGTCAGGCTAAAGCTTATAGGAGACATTTTCATTCTCCCTGATTGTCCTATGAGGCTGCCGGACCCCTAACCCTCTTTCTGGACACTGCTGATTGGCCCTGTGCTGATCACATGCACCCTCCCAAGAAAAGAAAAACTCTCTAGCAATATGCACCAAACTGAGCATGTACAAAGTGGCTCCAAAGGCTCTGTTCTATCAGGAGATGGATTGGAGACAGTGGAAGAAAGGGAGGATCAGAGAAGGCAGGATCAAACAGTCTTTTTCCACAATGCAGATGACTAACCCCTTAGGTTCCACAGTGAGTATAACAAGCATGCTTTACTGCATATACAGACTGATTTTACTGTTGTGAGTTTAGTAACACTTTAAATGTCTTTCTCCAATTGTATAATTCCTCATTGTGTGCCTCCTAGGTGTGAATCCCCATTGTTAATTAAGTCACTGATTGTTTCTGTCTGTCTACTAGTATTGTGTTCACTTCACCTCGTTATAAAACTATTGTGGGATGTTTATGCTTTTATGTTTTTTAGCTGTTCATTAGACGTACTGATGATATTACTGTACATTTTTAGTAATGTACATTTTTTCTTTTAATTTTTTTTACATTTTTTAACCACTTAACAACCGGCCCATAGCCGAAAAACGGCTAAAGGGCGGTTGCTTAACTCTGAGAGGCCGTTAATTAACGGCCTTTCAGAATTCCCCTCTTGCGCACCCCCTGGGGCGCGCACTCGAGAACATCCATGATCGCCGGGTCCAGAGGATCCATGATCGCCGGTTCCTCTCTCCTCTCTCTGTACCGATCGGTACGGCGTGAGAGGAGAGGGGGAGGGATCGGTGGCAGCAGTGCTGTGGGCGGGATCTGTAGTGCCCACAGCCTGCTCTGCAGTCACCACCGATCCATCCATCCATGCTCAGCCATCCCTCCATAGCCTGCAATACACAGCAATAGCCTGCAGTATTGCTGGGTATTGCAGGGTATGGAGGGATGGCTGAGCATGGATGGATGGATACCCTGCAATACTCAATACCCTGCAATACTCAATACCCTGCAATAATACCCAGTGATACCCTGCAATAATACCCTGCAATAATACCCAGCGATACCCTGCAATAATACCCTGCAATAATACCCAGCGAAACCCTGCAATAATACCCAGCGATACCCTGCAATAATACCCAGCGATACCCTGCAATAATACCCAGCGATACCCTGCAATAATACCCAGCGATACTCTGCAATAATACCCAGCGATACTCTGCAATACCCAGCGATACTCTGCCATACCCATCGATACTCTGCCATACCCAGCGATACTCTGCAATACCCAGCGATACCCTGCAATACCCAGCGATACCCTGCAATACCCATACCCAGCGATACTCTGCCATACCCAGCGATACTCTGCAATACCCAGCGATACCCTGCAATACCCAGCGATACCCTGCAATACCCATACCCAGCGATACTCTGCCATACCCAGCAATACTCTGCCATACCCAGCGATACTTTGCAATACCCAGCGATACCCTGCAATACCCAGCGATACCCTGCAATACCCATACCCAGCGATACTCTGCCATACCCAGCGATACTCTGTCATACCCAGCGATACCCTGCAATATTCTGCGATACCATGCAATACCCTGCGATACTCGCTACGATCGAAGCCAGGATCGTTTTTTTTTTTATTTTCTGCAATACCCATACCCAGCGATACTCTGCCATACCCAGCGATACTCTGCAATACCCAGCGATACCCTGCAATACCCAGCGATACCCTGCAATACCCATACCCAGCGATACTCTGCCATACCCAGCAATACTCTGCCATACCCAGCGATACTTTGCAATACCCAGCGATACCCTGCAATACCCAGCGATACCCTGCAATACCCTGCGATACTCGCTACGATCGAAGCCAGGATCGTTTTTTTTTTATTCCAGGCTTTCCAGCCTAGAGGTGAGATGTGGGGTCTTATTGACCCCATATGTCACTGTAAAGAGGACCTGTCATGCCATATTCCTATTACAAGGGATGTTTACATTCTTTGTAATAGGAATAAAAGTGATCAAAACATTTTTTGGGGGAAAAAAAAAAGTGTCAAACTAAAATAAATAAAGTCTAAATGCTAAGGTTTTTGTCAACAGGTTAATGTTGGAGAATGATGGACTTTTTAGGCGTAAAGTATATGTAAAAAGTTTTTTATTTTTAAAAACATAAATGAGTTATAAATCTAAAACAGATTGTTTGGAAGAACAATCTAACATAATATAAAAATATTTTGCAAGCTGATGTACAAATATGCTCAGATAATAACAGTGTGGTTCCAGTACAGTCACTATATTTAAATGCAATCATTCAAATTTTCTTGGAAAATTGTGACATCGAAGTAAACAAAAACGAAAACCATAAATGAGCAGTTCAGTCATACAAAAAAACAGCTTGTTTGCAGTTGCTCTACATGTTACGCGTCCTAAGACGCTTCCTCAGGAGCTTTCTATATTAGAAATAAAAAGAAAAAACGAATATATAATGAGAAAAATTATATATGATATAACATAATCATATGCGACATTGAATCAAAGGCAGCCAAGGGCGTAGGAGCGCCAGCCGTCACCGGTGAAGAAAGGGAAAAGGGAAGGAAAGAAAGAGTGGGAGGAATGTATGTGGATGAATAGGTAAGAAATGAAAATACCGTTGAGAACAGGATAGAGAGGAGGAGGAAAAGGAGAGAAACATCAGGGGGACAAGTGAAGTGAAGTGAGAAGGTGTGCATCATGGGAACGGGTGCAACATAGTCAATTGCATAGTAAGTGTGGTTTACACTTTTTTTACTTACAGTCCCTATAGAGGGAAGGAGTTTAGTGGAGCGGGGAACCAGAGTTCGTTTCTCTGTAGCGGTGCTCTTGACGTGTACGTATGTCTCTAGGCAGGGGTATTCTGTATTAATATTTTAGTGATAGGTTGTTTTTATTTTTTATATAAAAGTTAATAATGTTTGTATAGATATATCATTATTTTTTCCTCTCTCTGCTTTTCCAACAATGTGTACAGGTGCTTGGGGCAGATGTTAAATAATGCACATATATATGTGCAGTGTATATCTACGTATATAGATTGGTAGAATTGTATATTATCCTATATATAAGTGTATAGCTGGTGCTTAGGTGTGGGTGCAAATGCATTCCCAACTCTAACCATTTATGTAAAGGGAAGGAGTGTTAAGTAGTGCAACACTGTGCACATTTGATGGTAGCAAGAGAAAAAAACCCTATATAATATAGGAAGGGTACTGAATGTTTGTACTTACCCTGTTATAAGAGATTAGCCTATTACTTAGATTATTGATCCCATGCAATGGGGTCAATTTTGAAAAAACAGGTACAGCGGGGCAGATAGTACGGCGCAAGCCAGCCTATAGGGCATCCAACTGGACAGCACCTATATGGGAAGGTGGAGGAGGGTTAAACCAACCGATTCAGATACGTCCTTCTGGGGGAACATAGTGAGGCAGGGAATAATTACATATGGCTGGTCCTATATTAACAGAACAATTGCACAATACAGACAGGGTGAGTGGTGCCCAGTTTCCTACCTGGTGGCGATAGAGCTCCGCTGAGGTTCCCCGCTCTGACAGCTGGTACGAGAGGGCTGCTGTATCTGACGGCAGCCTAAGCCGTCTTTTTAAGTGCAGCCGTCCCGGTAGTGACGTCACCGCGTAAAACGCGGAGCGTCATACTACCCGGCCAGGTCCTAAAGCGCATGCGCTGTGGAACGGGGAACTGCGGCGTCGGCTGATGTAGCCGACGCAGCAGTCTCAGCCCATGCGCATGCGTTGGACACGGCACCCAAAGGGAGAGCGGTGATGCCGTTCCCCCCTGAGGCCGAAAGCGTCACTGAGGCTGCAACAAGTGCAGCCAGCGACGCTTTGTGGCCGCATGATGCATTACAACAAAGACGCTCCACAGGCACTGAGGAAAAAGAAAGAGGGGGAGGAAAATAGGAAGTGAAAAACTAAGGTTTGATGTAAAAAGTAAGAAGGAAACGTGAAAAATGTGAGGAATAAGGATATGTGACGGGCGACGGCCCATATAGCCAGAGAGTACCCTTCACTCAATGCCACACAAACTATTGGAATGGTGTTAATTGACAGGTATCTGGAATATCTTGAGTATTAATCCAAAGCCTGAGGCATTGAAATGTGCAATAAAATAACAATAATATACAAAGAAAGAGAACAATATAGATTAAATATAATATACATAAACAAAAAATAATAAGAAAAGGTATATATTATAGGTGGGTAAATTAAATTAAATTACATAGTTTTTCAGAGATGATTATCTTTTTGAGGTGTTCAATCAAACAATGACAACAATTCAAATCATATGTCCTTTTATGGTAGAGGCCGCATAGATTATGTATGCAGCATCTAGCATATTAAAGACCCATTTGATACAGGGATTGGTTGTATATTTAGTAGATCTAGAAAGTATATACCTTGAATATTACCTACTTATCCATTTGTTTTTTTGTATGACTGAACTGCTCATTTATGGTTTTCGTTTTTGTTTACTTCGATGTCACAATTTTCTAAGAAAATTTGAATGATTGCATTTAAATATAGTGACTGTACTGGAACCACACTGTTATTATCTGAGCATATTTGTACATCAGCTTGCAAAATATTTTTATATTATGTTAGATTGTTCTTCCAAACAATCTGTTTTAGATTTATAACTCATTTTTTTCATTTATGTTTTTAAAAATAAAAAACTTTTTACATATACTTTACGCCTAAAAAGTCCATCATTCTCCAACATTAACCTGTTGACAAAAACCTTAGCATTTAGACTCAAATTTTCGGGACGTGGCAATCACTTTTTATACTTTGTACCGTATCCGCAACACCATTACACGATGATACGGGGATAAATTCATTTTTCCAAAATAAATAAAGTAAAATTAACAATAAAATGTTTTATTTTTTTAAAGCGCCCCTGTCCCCGTGTGCTCGCATGCAGAAGCGAACGCATACGCAAGTCCCGCCCACATATGAAAACGGTGTTCAAACCACACATGTGAGGTATCGCTGCGAACGTTATAGCGAGAACAATAATTTTGGCCCTAGATCTCCTCTGTAACTCAAAACATGTAACCAGTAAAAAAAATTAAAGTGCCGCCTATGGGGATTTTTAAGTAGCGAAGTTTGGCGCCATTCCACTAACGTCTGCAATTTTGAAAGGTGACATGTTAGGTATCTATTTACTCGGCATAACTTTATCTTTCACATTATACAAAAACATTGGGCTAAATTTACAGTTTTGTTATTTGTAAAGCACAAAACTTTTTTTTCCAAAAAAAACGCGTTCGAAAAATTACTGGGCAAGTACCGGGCTAGATAAAAAGTTGCAACAACCGCCATTGTATTCTCTAGGGTCTTTGCTAAAAAAACATATATAATGTTTTGGGGTTCTATGTAATTTTCTAGCGAATAAATGATGATTTTTACATGTAGGAGAGAAATGTCAGAATTGTCCTGGGTGCTCCAGAACACCTGATGGTGCTCCCTGCATGTTAGGCCTCTGTATGTGGCCACGCTGTGTAAAAGTCTCACACATGTGGTATCGCCATACTCAGGAGTAATAGCAGAATGTGTTTTGGGGTGTAATTTGTGGTATGCATATGCTGTGTGTGAGAAATAACCTGCTAATATGACAATTTTGTGAAAAAAAAATAAAAAGAAAAAAAAATCTTGATTTTGCAAAGAATTGTGGGAAAAAATTACAACTTCAAAAAACTCACCATGCCTCTTTCTAAATACCTTGGAATGTATTCTTTCCAAAAAGGGGTCATTTGGGGGGTATTTGTACTTTTATGACATGTTAGGGTCTCAAGAAATGAGATAGGCCGTCAGTACTTCAGGTGTGATCAATTTTCAGATATTGGCACAATAGCTTGTGGACTCTATAACTTTCACAAAGACCAAATAATATACCCCAATTTGTACTTATTTTTACCAAGGATATGTAGCAGTATAAATTTTGGCCAAACTTTATCAAGAAAAATTACAAATTTGCTAAATTTTATAACAGAAACGAAGAAAAATTCATTTTTTTTAACGAATTTTCAGTCTTTTTTCTTTTATAGCGCAAAAAATAAAAAACCCAACGGTGATTAAATACCACCAAAAGAAAGCTCTATTTGTGTGAAAAAAAGGACAAAAATTTCATATGGGTACAGTGTTGTATGACTGAGTAATTGTCATTCAAAATGTGAGAGCACCGAAAGCTGAAAAATGGTCTGGTTATTAAGGGTGTTTAAGTGCCCAGTGGTCAAGTGGTTAAGATAATGTGATCAAGCTCTTATCTGATTTTGTGTGGTATAAATTCTGGTTTTCAATAAAGAGTTCCAATTTGCACCTAAGCTAGCGTCATCTAGTTCTTGGGTGCAATTCTCAGCTATAATACCTGGTTCCTGGTTCCATAGTGGAGGAAGCTGTACCTTAACTGAGGCACCCAGGATGGGTGCTGGGCAGTCCATCAAATTTATGGTTATAAACTCTTGATTTTACCAAATTTTCTCTCCCAATGTCAATTATCACTAAAGCAAAAAGTGAAGGTAGATCTCCTCAACACAGACAGCAAGGAGAATATATGAAAATTCATACTCAGGTATCTTGTTCTGTAATGTTGAAGATGGTTTGCTACTTGTCCTAAAAGAGTTACTGTAGAATACACCTCAGGATACAGCATGTGCCTCCCACATGTTTCACCGTAAGGTATGTCCTAAAGTGATTACTGTATGGGGTATGGTCTTGAAATTGAATAGAGCTGAGGAAGCTATCAAGTTGAGTAGCAAAGCTTTTTCAACATTACAGAACGAGTCCACTTGAGTGCAGCTAACTATTACCATGTATCATAGGCGTGCGCAGGGGGTGTGCCAGGTGTGTGGTGCAGATTTCCCCTACTGCCCGGGCTTACCCCTGCTTTGCGCCCCCCACAGTGCTGCTGGCTTCCCTCCTCTCCCCTCCCCTTCCCCCCAGCTGCTGTGGAGGATGTTTCAGGAAGGACAGCAGGGGAAGGGAATATGTAATTTACCGGTCCCTTCTTTTTTCTAAACGAGCATAGTGAACACACTCACTGTGTCCATTCATAGCTGAAGCATAGTACATTATTTTACTTACTGTAGCACTTACCCGCGAAGGAGCGGCTGGTATTTGATTGGGCTTACCGTTCCTTTACTGTTCCACCATTTCCGTCATAGGGGTCCGATTAAAGACTTCTTTCCACAGATTTTAGCTCCGACACATAGTCTCTTTTTCTGATGCTTTATTTAAGATAGACACATGCAATAGAGGGATGAAGGGTTTAGGGGAATTCAGGTACCCTTGAATTGCAGATCAGGAATACTTTCTTTTGATCCAGAGGACAACAGCTCCACAACTGGATCCAGCAACCACCAGATAGGCCTCTCTCACTAGCAGCCGATGCGATGCTCGGTCATACTCTCTGCCACAGATTTTCAAATTTGGTATACCCGTTACACAATCCTCTGCCACAGGATTGGGTAATTAGCGACTTTTTGCAATGTCAAGGCTTGATCATAGTACCAGTTCCCTTCTTCCGAACCTACGGTACTGTGTGGTAGGTGACCTGGGATACATCCTCCAACTGAGTCTCCAGGCTCTTCTAGAGGCACCGGCCTTGTTGCGCGGTCCTCTCCTGAAAAATCCTACCCTGGATCCTCCAGTCTCTCGGCTTCTTCCCGCAGGCAAGACAGAACAGGACCATACCTGGATGGGTAGGCCCCAAGACGTTTGGGCCTACCTTCAGTAACGACGCCTTGGGCCAGTTGGCCCAGAGACAATTTAGCGGCAGCAACACACCTTAGGCCATCAGGTCAGAACACCACTCCCTGTCACGGGGTCTGTCCCTTAACCACTTCAGCCCCCGGACCAATTGGCAGCCAAAGGACCAGGCCCCTTTTTGCGATTCGGCACTGCGTCGCTTTAACTGACAATTGTGCGGTCGTGCGACGTGGCTCCCAAACAAAATTGGCGTCCTTTTTTTCCCACAAATAGAGCTTTCTTTTGGTGGTATTTGATCGCCCCTGAGGTTTTTATTTTTTGCGCTATAAACAAAATAGAGCGACAATTTAAAAAAAATTTAATATTTTTTGCTTTTTGCTATAATAAATATCCCCAAAAAATATATAAAAAAAACATATTTTTTCCTCAGTTTAGGCCTTCTTCTACATATTTTTGGTAAAAAAAATCACAATTAGCGATTATTGATTGGTTTGCGCAAAAGTTAAAGCGTTTACAAAATAGGGGATAGTTTTATAGCATTTTTATTAATATTTTTTTTTTACTAGTAATGGCGGCGATCAGCGATTTTTATTGTGACTGTGACATTATGGCGGACACATCGGACGGCTAAACTACAGCTTTAGACAAACTCAATTTTCATTTATAGCGTCTGTATTGAAAATACCAGTGGTACATACTCCCCCTGCTGCAATAGATGATGTCCTCATCGTCTGAAAAAGAAAAAGAAAGACACTCAGTCCTGAGAGTCAAGTACCTGAATTCAAAAAGGTAAAGCAGCAACAAACTGTACATTTAACAGTAATACACACAGGAGAATTACAGTGGCATAGTTCCCCAGATCTGACTCTCTATCTAAACCAACCACTCTCCAGCAGCTTGATAGAAGATCCAGTTGAACCTGAAACAAAACACAAAAGGAAAATCCAAGACACACATATCAATATACAACAGAGGAATCAAAGTCCCATCTCCCAGAAGATGAAACTCTCTTTCCCCAGAATTTTCCCCCTTTTTTTTTTTTAACTAAGTGCAGGAATTTAACCGTAGTTGTGCAAACTCCTACCACCTAGTGGAAGAAAACATTATAACAAGTCCTTGATGCAGGTGTTAAAGCAGGTAGGAAATCTTGACTCGCAGATGGTATTTAACTATCACTACCTAACTATAGTCCCCACAGTCCTCACGGTACCAGCTCTCTCTGTTTTCCTCGATCTCTCTCATGATCTCTCTGGAAACATAGGGAAACTCTAGTCCATACTCAGTGACCACTCGTTTGTTCAGAAACCGCTGTGATCGGGCAAGCCTCGGCAGAGATCGAGTGCTTCCCAACCCAGGAGGTACACAGGAAGTTGGCGATTTGTGCACCATACTCACAGGCAATTTCTCTGGCCCAGACAAACTGATATTTTTAGTCACAGTCTTGCTAACAAGAGCAGGGGTTTCCACCCGAGGTGATGTACTCCCCGAGTCCATTGCTATCCAATCAGATAGGTCACAGGCTGAAGCAACATCATCGGCATTTGCCCATAGCATCTCCCGAGACATGGTATTAAACAAGTTATGGTCTCCGGAGACATCTGACAGGGAGTCTATTTCAGAATCCCGTAACTCCTCTGCGGGCACTTATTTGCAAACAGTCCCTTTATGTACATTCCCCTGAGATCTCTCACCCGTTCCTGTCGTGGATTTCTCAGGAACAGCTTCTTTCTCTGGATCCGGTTCGGGTAGTCTCTGGGGTAGGCCTCGACCAAGGCCGCAGGAGGCTTTCACGTATCCCACCTTCTTTTTGGCAGGTGCAGCAAAGTGAGTAGTTGTGGAAGTGACAGCGGTAGTAGTGTCCACTGTTAGTTCTCGGATAGAAGTAACAGCGCCATATCCCTCAGGAACCCTTGAGGTAGCAGATTTGGAGAAAATAGGCCCAGCCGTAGGAGCGAATGTAACGGTCTCCTCTATGGTGATGCCCGTGGCCCAGTCCATCCGGTAGGCACGGGGTGGCATGGTGGGCTGTTCTACAGCAAACAGGTACCCCCCACAGTGTAGACATCAGACAAATGGAAGGGGGTTTGCGACCAGTCCCTCGTACCTGTTGCATAACATACCCAAGGCCTCGACTTCTCCCGTCATGTAAAGTATGAAACGCCCATGCTGTTTCAGGCGAATGCCAGTGTCCGTCAGCAACGTTCTAGGCATCCTGACACTTGTAGTGGTACCCCCAGGGAACATCCTGGGTCCCATAGCAGACTGTATTCCTGGTATTCGGAACATGGCTTGCAACAATCAGATCCTCCCTGAATGTTCAGACACACACACGCAGTGTCTCATGCAGCAAGTAAACAGAGGACTCCTCTCACTGGTTCCTCTGGTCACGCAGCTTTCTTGACTCCATCCACAGCTCACGCGGCCAGGTAGTGACCTGCAATTAACCCCTTTTTAGAACAATCGCACAGTCCAGAACCCTCTATTGCATAAGTTCCCGGTGAACAGTTTCTTTGAGTTGCGAGAGGTCCTGGGTTCAAATCCCAGACGAGCCCCCACATGTAGCACTTACCCCTGAAGGAGCACCTGGTATTTGATTGGGCTTACCATTCCTTTACTGTTCCACCATATCTGTTATAGGGGTCCCATTAAAGGCTTCTTTCCACAGATTTTAGCTCCGACACATAGGGGGTTATTTACGAAAGGCAAATTCACTTTGCACTGCAAGTGCATTTGAAAGTGCACTGAAAGTGCACTTGGAAGTGCAGTCGCTCTAAATCTAAGGGGTAGATCTGAAATGAGGGGAAGCTCTGCTGATTTTATCATCCAATCATGTGCAAGCTAAAATGCTGTTTTTTATTTTCCTTGAATGTCCCCCTCGGATCTACAGCGACTTTACTTCCAAATGCACTTTCAGTGCACTTTCAAGTTACCTTGAAAGTTTTCCAATTACCTGGGATACATCCTCCAACTGAGTCTCCAGGCTCTTCTAGAGGCACCGGCCTTGTTGCGTGGTCCTCTCCTGAAAAATCCTCCCCTGGATCCTCCAGTCTCTCGGCTTCTTCCCGCAGGCAAGACAGCACAGGACCATCCCTGGATGGGTAGGCCCCAAGACTTTTGGGCTTACTTTCAGTAATGACGCCTCGGGCCAGCCGGCCCAGAGACAATTTAGTGGCAGCAACACACCTTAGGCCAGGAGGGCCATCAGGTCAGAACACCACTCCTTGTCATGGAGTCTGTCCCTTAAGTACCCCCTCCCAGAAATCACAGCAGGCAGACCACACCCACTGTCTGTTTCCAGGCAAAGAGGCACTCAATACACCCAGCTTGTTGCAATTTCCAACCTTGGCCGAAATAATAGGGCGCCATCCCTAGGCCAAGGGGAAAACCACACAACCAGCCAAGCTGAAACAGAACCAGCATTTACAATAATGGCAGTCTGAGCTAAACTACAGCTTCAGACAAACTAAATTTTCATTTATAGCATCTGTATTGAAAATACCAGCGCTACATAACTAATCAAGCATTTACTATGCTTCAATTTGTGAATGAACAGGAAGCTGCTCAGCACAAAGCACTTCCCATTCATTCATTGTCCAGTACAGCTAAGGCTGCAGAAAAATGCATGTGTGTTTTGAGCTTTGGGGTGCACACCCTAATGCTATAGGCTGCGCACACCTATGCTATGTTTATCATGACATAGATATTTGTGCAATATATATATATATATATATATATATATATATATATATATATATATATAAATATATAAATATATATATATTTATTTTTTGCAAAGAATTTATATTTATTCAGAGTACGTTTTTTGTTATTATAAACACATATTGATATAGGATGCCAAATTGGCAGGAATAAAACTCTGGAAGCCCTCTAAAGATTAGCCTTGTATAATTCAGCAGTCCTCCTGGATGTAGAAAACTTCAACAAAAAGTCAGAAACAAGAGAAAAGTTTTGCTACAACTACAAATTTTGGTCGATGAACGAATGTGTTATGTGCTGCACCTATCATAATAAATTGGAAGCAAGCAAGTATATGAAATTGTAGAAGTAATCTGTGAAAATCACAGTGTGAAAATTTTGCAATAGTAGAATTGGAAAACAACTCTGGACAAATGGCAGGATTTAAAAGACAACAGAATATTTAGCTAAACCTATACATTGTGTTAGGTAAAATGAGATATGATGGATGAAGTACTGTACTGCATCTGGTGTAATAAACAAGCAACAAATTTATGTATACAACAATGGCTTTAACCACTTTCAGACCGGACCATTTTGCTCGCTCAAGACCAGATCACTTTTTGCGATTCGGCACTGCGTCACTTTAACTGCCAATTGCACGGTCGTGCAACGTGACAAATAGAGCTTTCTTTTGGTGGTATTTGATCACCCCTGCGTTATTTTTTGCGCTATAAACAAAAAAAGAGCGACAATTTTGAAAAAACGCAATCTTTTTTACTTTTTGCTATAATAAATATCCCCCAAAAATATATAAAAAACATAATTTTTCCTCAGTTTAGGCCGATACGGTTTCTTCTACATATTTTTGGTAAAAAAATCGCAATAAGCGATTATTGATTGGTTTGCGCAAAAGTTATAGCGTTTACAAAATTTATGGCATTTTTATTAATAATTTTATTTTTTATTAGTGGTGGCAATCATCGATTTTTATTGTGACTGCGACATTATGGAGGACACATCGGACATTTTTGACAAATTTTTGGGACCATTGTCATTTATACAGCAATTAGTGCTATACAAATGCACTGATTCCTGGGTAAATAACACTGGCAGTGAAGGGGTTAACCAGGAGGTGGCAGTGTAGGGGTTAAGTGTGTCCTAGGGGCATGTTGCTAACTGTGGGGGGGCGTGGCTGTGTTTTACAGACCACTGATCTCTGCTCCAATCACAGGGAGCAGAGATCAGTGTCACTTGTTGCTAGGCAGAACGAGGAGATACTTGTTTACTTCAGCATCTCCCCATTCTTCCTCTCTGTGAGACGATCGCGGGTATCCCCGTGGCGATCGAGTCCGTGGGACCCGAGATTAGACTCACGGAGGTCCCGACCAGTGCGTGCGCGCACCGCTGGCGGCGCGCACGTGATGGCATGGTGGCAAATTCAAAAGGAACGTACCTGTACACCCTTATGCCTGTCCGTGTCATTCTGCGGACGTACATAGTCGTGCGCCAGTGAGGAAGCGCTTAATAAGCTGTATTTCTGATATATACTGATGAGATTTGGGTTTGTGGCTAACCCAACCTGTTCATGGACCCAATAAACGAATGCAACCATTTTCCTCCATAGCAACTAGCTATATATGACACATTTCCTAGCTTCTAAACTTAAAGTGGATGTAAACCCACTCTCATCCTTTCTAAACTACTGCAATATTGGTTATCTAGAAGGAAATACATGCCTCCTGCATGTATACTTATCTGTCAAATGTCTTCCCTCTGTCTGCTATGAGACCCGAAAAACTGCAGATTTTGTGGGTAAGTCTGTTTTCCAGGGCTCAGTGGGTGGAGTCGTGATGTCAGTAGACTCCCCGCCCACCTCTACACTCCCCTTATCAACATGCATTTTCTCCTGTGTATTTCTTGCACTGGGATTCTGCTATGATCACCAACATCCAGTGAAAACCCAGAAAAGTCCCCACATGACTTCAGCATGCCAAATCATGCTGAGGTGTGGAACAGCCAATCCTTGCAGAGCTGCTGAAGAAAGGAGTGGGGGTGGGAATTAAAAAAATATTGCATGTCTTAGGCTAGTGCACGAGATATGTAAATCACCTGTCAATCACAGCAAAGGGGAAGAATGGACAAAGTTTTCACAGTTTGTCCGTTTTATTTCACTGAAAAAAGATATGAGGATTTCTCAGAGCTGGATTAACTCTTTGTGGCAAGACTGGGCACAGCTGATCTGAAATCCCCTACTCTATGTTGTGCCAGACAAAAAAATAAAACATTTTTGGGTTTACATCCACTTTAACCACTTCAGCACCGGGCCATTTTACACCCTTCCTTACCAGAGCACTTTTTGCGATTTGGCACTGCGTCGCTTTAACTAACAATTGCGCGGTCGTGCGACGTTACACCCAAACAAAATTGACGTTCTTTTTTTCCCACAAATAGAGCTTTCTTTTGGTGGTATTTGATCGCCCCTGCGGTTTTTATTTTTTGCGCTATAAACAAAAGAAGAGCGACAATTTTGAAAAAAAAACACAATATTTTTTACTTTTTGCTATAATAAATATCCCATTTAAAAAAAAAAAATATTTTTTGACTCAGTTTAGGCCAATACGTATTCTTCTACATATTTTTGGTAAAAAAAAATCGCAATAAGCGTATATTGATCGGTTTGCGCAAAAGTTATAGCGTCTACGGAATAGAGGATAGATTTATTGAATTTTTTTTTTTTTTTTTTACTAGTAATGGCGGCGATCTGCGATTTTTTTTCGTGACTGCAACATTGCGGCAGACACTTCCGACACTTTTGACACATTTTTGGAACCATTCACATTTACACAGTGATCGTTGCTATAAAATTGCATTGATTACAGTGTAAATGTGACTGGCAGGGAAGGGGTTAACACTAGGGGGCGCTGCAGCGGTTAATGTGTTCCCTATAGGAGTGATTCTAACTGTGGGGGGAGGGGACTCAAGGGGACTCAAGGGGAGGAGACCGATCATGTGTTCCTCCATACTACCGTCCTCTCCGCTGACAGGACGTGGAGCTGTGTGTTTACACACACAGCTCCACGGTCCCGCACGGTCCCGTTGTTTTAATGGGTAATCGCGGGTGCCCGGCAGACATCGCGGCCGTCGGGCACTCGCACCGGGTCCCGAGCGCCGCCGCAGGCGCGCGCCGCCCAGGCGGCCAGGAATGGGAGGACGTCATATGACGCCCACCCAGGATGGGAGATCCACCTTGTGGGCGTCATATGACAATAAGCGGGTAGGGAAGTGGTTAAGTCAAGTGGCTAAGAATGAGAAAAAAAAAATTGTGAATTAATTTGAACCGCTCTCTCTCCTAAGGCAAAAAACATAAATGTACTATAAAGTGCTAGTGCATAAACAGTAGCCCAAGGCTACATGAGAAGTTTCCTCTATGTATTTCACTAGCTCTCTATGAGCTGGGTATTTAAATGTATATTGCGTACTGTATAATGTCATGGTGATGTTTTGCACCAACATGTTTTTAACACTTTAAATAAAACTCTCTTTATATTTTATTACAAATTGCCATTCATAGTCTGCCCTTAAAGTCCCACAAGTACTGGGGGGGGGGGGGGTAATTTTGTTCTTTCTATACACTAATCTTGTTTCAAGTGCACTAACGTGGGGCCTCATCATACAGACTGGCTCCCCAAGCCATTGTTTATAAATCAAAGAAAGCTTGAATGGAAAATGTAATTTCTTGTTCATACATTACGGGACACAGAGGCTTGGTAATTACTTAGTGGGTTACATAGTACCTTAAATAGTGATTGGACACTGGTAACCCTAATTACAAGGTGAGTTCCTCCCCTATATAGCCCTTCCCATATGGAGAGTACTTCAGTTTTTTTTTGCCAGTGTCTAAGGTGGTTGGTCACATTGAAGATGTGCTAAGAAGAAAGCTCTGTTTGATGGTCTCTGTCAGGACCTAGGAGCTATACAACCGGATCAATACCTCGGGCCAATAATAAAACGTCTAAGATGGATGGTACCAGGGCCTCATGATAAGAAGAAACAAGGTTTTGCTTGTAATGTGGTTGGAGGTCTGGGCTCTGGGATCCAGGCTTTAGTGTACTAATATAATAGTGGCATGAAAAGTTTCTGGCAGAGTCTTCTACAGGTCCAGGGAAGAGGATCCTGTGAGTAGGAACCCAGAACCCTGAAGGTTGGCATAACTCTACCCGCTGAGATGGGTGAAGGCTGGAATCTGTCTGTGTTTCAGCAGTCCCTGCGGTGGGGATAAGGTAAGTGAAGACAATCCTAAAGTTCACACATTATGGATTATCTTCTGTGAGTAGTTTGTATGTCTTACCTGGTTTCCGGCCACTAGAGGGAGTAAGAGACATACCTGGTGTATACTTACATGCCCTACAGGATACACGCTCAGTGAAGCTGGTCTGTGAAGCTGCTCACCTTCTCCGCTGCAGGCTTTGTCACATAAAATCAAAAGGGGGGCTCCCACGCAGTCCGGGGTCCCACGCAGTCCTCAGGTGGTCTCCTTTCTCCCCTCACCACGGCTGCCGCCATGATGGTCCTACGTGCGTGCAGGGGGCACACTTTTACGGCAGGGTCGGCGGGGAAGGAGGGCGGGCGTGGTTGCGGCACCATGCATGTGTGGCATGCATGGCCGCCAGTGCGCAGGAGCAAAGCAGACGTTTTTTAAAGCCCAAGGTGCCAGAGCTCCTGTAAGCGATGGGACACAGAGCTGTGGGCAGTAAGCATCTCAGTGGATTGGATTCTGGCAAACCTAAGTCACCTAGTTGGCATCAGGTTGTGCAGTTTGTAGCTAATATTTGTATTGTAAGACTATAGCACAACAGTGATTGCACTTTACACTAGTACCTTTGCTTTGCAGCGTAGGACTATGGCTCCTCGTAAGAGGGCATCAGGGGGAGGTAAAAGAGGCACCAGAAAATCACTGCTTACATCTAGGGGTTCTGGACATGCCTGCAGGATACCATCCCCCTGCAAGACTGGAGGCAGCCTCACAGGATGAGTCTGCACCTATGTCAGGTTTTGCAGCCTCTCCCAATGTTTCAGTCCCTATTTGTGTCACAGAAGATGCTTTGAAGGCTGCATTGGATGGTTTCGAAGGAAGGATTACTACCTTTGTCACAGCTTCCTTAAAAAATAGCAGAAAAAGGGGTAGATCCCCTCCCTCAGCTTTGTGTTCCCTATCGGATGAGCATTCTTATAATGAGGAAATATCCCTATCTGAGTATAGGGATCAGGTGCAGTCTGACAAAACAGGGGAAGAGGAGAAGGAGAGCTCTCTTCTACCTCCCAGGCCTTCAAAGCACAGGTGCAATACTATACTGAATTGGTGAGTTCCACATACAGATTGCCCTCTGCTGAGGCTGCCATTTCCCCTGTTTCCTCCCTGGGGTCCCGGAAATCCCCTCAGGCTGCGTATGCCTTCCCAACTCATCCTTTACTGGATGAATTGTTGTATGAGGACTGGGGTCACCCAGATAAACTATTTTCTCCTCCTAAAAGGTTTTCTATGCTTTATCGGGTGGAGGAAAGTTTCACCATGAAATGGGTCCCAGCCATAGATGCAGCCGTTTCTTGTGTGAATAAGAGCCTGACATGTCCTGTGGACAATGCTCAAGGGTTTAAGGATCCAACTGACAAAAAGCTGGAAACTTTATTTAAAGCCTCTTTCTCTGTGGCGGGCGCTGTGGTCCAGCCTACGGTCGCAGCAATTGGCATGTGCCAGTTCCTCAAGGAACAAATGAAGCAGGTGCTTAGCCTTTCCACTGAGGAGGCCAAGGTTTATGCAGACCTTCCTAAAGCTTTGTGTTTTATGTTTAATGCCATTTTGGATTATGCTCAGCAAGCATCTTGCCTCACTCTCCTGCTGGTACACATGCGCAGGTCCCTTTGGCTTAAACATTCGGCAGCTGAGGCTTCATGTAAAAAATATTTAACTGGGTTCCCGTTTTGTGGAGAGCGCCTGTTTGGGGGTGAGCGGAAGCGGAAGAGCAAGGCGCAGGGTTCTACTCAAACCTCTTTACGGTTCCAAAACCAAATGGAGATGTCAGAACTATTCTGGATCTAAAAGACCTGAATCAATTTCTAGACATTCACACTTTCCGCATGGAGTCTATCCGCTCAGTAGTCTCCACCCTTCAGGGGGGAGAATTCCTGGCATCAATAGACATCAAAGATGCATATTTGCATGTGCCAAAATTTCCCGCTCACCAAAGATTCCTAAGGTTTGCGGTGGATCGGCACCACTTTCAATTTGTGGCCCTTCCTTTTGGTCTTGCTACCGCTCCTCGAGTGTTCACAAAAGTTCTAACCCCACCCCTTGGCAAATCTTAGGGCTCAGGGCATAACTGTGACAGCTTATCTGGACGATTTGCTACTCATAGAACAATCCGTGATCCGTAACAAGCCACAATGTGCTCTGCACGGTAAAGTACTTAGGCTGGGTCCTCAAGCTAAAGAAATCCTCCTTGCAGCCCCTAAAAAGGCTGGAGTATTTGGGCATGGTCATAGACACAGTCCAAAAGCCAGGGCCATAAAAGATTTGGTCCGGGTAGTCTCAGCAAGGAGAAATCCCTCCATCCGACTCTGTATGAGACTTTTGGGAAAAATGGTTGCCTCTTTTGAGGCTGTCCCTTACACCCAGTTTCACTCAAGGCCTTTACAAAGCAGCATCCTCTCTGCCTGGAACAAGAGGGTTCAAGCCTTAGATCTTCCAATGTGCATATCCCCAGGGGTGCGCCAGAGCCTCAATTGGTGGTTACTGACCAAGAATCTTCTAAAAGGAAAGTCCAAAAAACTCTTACTCTTTATTCTTGTCTTTACTTTTTATTTTAACGCAAAATGACAAGTAAAATTAAAGTGATGTCTTGGATCGTCAGAGGATTGGGGGATAACAGAAAGAGAAGCGCGGTAAAAGAACGAATTGAATTCTATGATCCCGCAATAATCTGCCTGCAGGAGACACATAAGGGGAAGGAGGATGACAAAATGTTTGATAAATTTAAATATAAACATGGATTTCATGCTATATACTCAACATACTCCCGTGGAGTTAGTATTTTGATCTCAAACTCTATTAGGTTTACCTGTAGGCAGTGTATTAAAGACCTGATTGGCCGATATTTAATGTTGTTATGCTCCATAAATGATAGAATAATCCTCTTGGTAAATGTGTATATTCCCCCACCATATAAGGACGATGTGTTAAAAAAGGTTTTTGAAAAGATGGCGCAATGGCCTGATGTTCCTACAGTGATAATTGGGGACTTCAATAATGTATTAAATGAAGAGCTGGACAGACATAGCAACAAAAAGAGTAATGGAGGGGGAAAGACCACAAGATGGGCCAACCAGATACAAGAGATGGGTCTATCAGATGTATGGAGAGTAAGATACCCGGATAGTAAAGAATACTCATGCTACTCAAGTACATATAGATTATTATCCAGAATCGACATGGCTTTGGGAAATGGTAATTTTCTCCAATTAGTCAAAACAATTCAGTACGAATCAAGGGGAATCTCGGACCACTCCCCATTAACTTTGACTTTAGAGTGGACGGAACAGTTGATCCGGCCAATGTGGAAAGTTAATCCACAGTGGCTGTCCCTGATTCCAGAGAGTAGTAAAATAAAACATCTGCTAATGGGCTTTTTTGGAGATAATAAGGGCTCAGCTTCAGCGTTAATGGTGTGGGATACAATGAAAGCATACCTCAGAGGCTTAATAATTAAAGAAATATCTAAAATTAAACTAGCCACAAGACAGCGGGAGGAAGAGATAACCCAAAGAGTTAAGCAGACCGAACAAGACTACATATTAGATTCTAATGAGAAGAAATTTAGAGCATGGCAGGACGTACAGATGCTATATAAAAATTTGATTATAACTAAGGCCGAAAATACTAGATTCATGCAGAACCAAAAGCACTACGAAATGGGGGAACAGGTGGGTCATATGTTAGCAATGATAGCACGGAACCAGGAAGGCCCATCCAGTATAGTTGCCATTGAAGACGAAAAGGGGATAGTAAAGTATGATACAGAGGGTATCCAAAAGATATTTGTAGATTTCTATTCACGGTTGTATGAATCTGAAATCCTAAATGTAAAGGAAAAGACTGAACAATTCTTAGACAAGTTAACTATGCCCAAATTGAATTCAATGGAAAGAGAATCCTTGGATACCCCTATAACTATGGTAGAGCTGGAGGAAGCAGTGGGACAAATTCAAAACAATAAATCTCCAGGGATGGATGGACTCCCCGTGGAGATATATAAAATATACGGTCAGATCTTGATCCCAGAACTTCTTGAAGTACTGAATGCAGCATATATCACACGGGAACTCCCTAAATCAATGATGGAAACAATAATAATTATAATTTTAAAACCGGATAAAGACCCACTAAAGCCTGGCTCTTATCGTCCAATATCTCTCCTTACATCTGATGTTAAAATACTAGCCAAGGTCCTGGCAAATAGATTGTCTAGATACATTGATACTCTGATCCATAGGGATCAAACAGGTTTCATCCCCTCCAGATCAGCAGCAACAAACATTCGCAGGCTCTTTCTGAATCTACAATTACCAATGGATAACGGGGGAGCTGGTGCCATCCTGTCATTTGATGCTCAGAAGGCTTTTGACATGGTAGAATGGGAATATCTATGGATGGTACTGATTGCCTTTGGCATAGGCCCAGGCTTTATAACCTGGCTAAAAATACTATATAAAGACCCCAGGGCAAAGTTGAGGATCAATGACACTATGTCACCAGCTTTCCCGTTGTCCCGGGGGACTAGACAGGGTTGCCCTCTATCCCCCTTGCTGTTTGCATTGGCAGTGGAACCACTGGCCGCTGCGGTCAGACAGTCTGCGGGGATAGAGGGATTCCAACGTGCAGGAAGAGAGGATAAAATAGCTTTGTATGCAGATGATGCCTTAATTTTCCTTAGTGACCCCACAAAATCCTTAGAGGAACTCATGAATCTTGTATCTGCATTTGGACAGCTCTCTGGGTTTCGCATCAACTGGGAGAAATCGGTGTTAATGCCGCTACATAATGCAAACACTTCTTTACCAGACTGTGCTAAACAAATTCAAATAAAACACAGAATTAGGTACTTAGGGATTGAGGTAACACGGAAAGTGGGGGATTATATTGACCTTAACCTTAGACCATTATTGACTAGGCTCAAAGATAAATGTCAGACCTGGTGCAAACTTCCATTAACTGTGATTGGAAGGGCAAATCTTATAAAGATGATCTGGGCCCCACAATTATTATATATCTTTCACAACTGCCCGATGTGGATAGCTGCATTTTGGTTTAAAAGGATAGAATCGCTTTTTCGCGAACTTATCTGGAAGAAAAAATATGCACGTATTAAACTAACAACTTTAATGCTGGCCAAAGATGAGGGGGGACTCGCTATCCCACATCCAAAAAATTATTTTTTGGCCTCACAAACCCAGCATTTCTATGGCTGGACAGAGGTAGATGAGAATGATCCGATACAAGCATTATTACTCCCACTGGGTAAAGGATACTCATTGATGTCCCTACTAGAGACAAAAACTTTTCAAAAAGATAAGAAATTCATAACAGGCGGACTATTTAATAAGGTATGGCTAGCAATAAAAAAGATTACTAGTATTACTGGCTATACCTCCTATACACCAATATGGAATAACGCAAATTATGAGGAAGTACAGAGATTGGAGGGATTTGGGTTTTGGCAAACTCAGGGGCTGAGATTTGTGGAACAACTGTTTTGGAATGATAATATAAAATCATTTGCGCAAATATCTGAGGAATTTAGGATTCCAAGACAGAGGTTCTTTCAATATCTCCAGCTTAGACATGCCTTTCATGTCCAGGCCCGTACATCTGTATTTATGCTTAACGAATCCAAAATAAC